>JAJSRV010000105.1:381060-413504 GCA_021527715.1 Neoseiulus cucumeris
CTTAAGCGTAAACACACGGATGGCGCCCGAAGCGAGAATACTGCCTGCGTAATTTATGGGTCAGCGACAGCTGCAGCTGGTGCAGGTGGAATCATCAGACCCGCGAGCGTAGCGAGCGGTACACACCAGTAGATGCCTGGAAGCTAGCGCATCGAAAACATGTTCAAGTTGCATTAATGGCGTGTTGGCGCTTTGTACTTTAAAGTGGCGGACGTATTCCGAAAAAAATCCCAACCGACTTGTCATGTCATCATTCAGTTATGCTTTCTGGTATAGGACATTTCCTCGAAACAAGATGGCCGTCCGTCCGCTGTCTGGGTTGTTCGGCGCTAAACCCAAGCTGATGGGCTAGGGCGGATCGCGGATAGTTTAGGGCACGGATTGCCCTAAACTAAGCGCGCCACGGCCTAGGCCATCACTTGGGTTTATTCACCTCACAATGACTCAGTTTTGAGAGTTTTGAACCGAACCTAACCTTTCCTATCCCGGACGCTTCCCGCTAAAACGGCCGCCGAGCGCCCATGTTTTTTCGAGGAAACAACCGGCTCCCCGCGTGAACTGGTCTAGGACTACTTTGTAAGCTCTCAGCCTTCTCCTTTCGCTGCATATCAAACTGTCACGATCAGCACCGCAAAGTCCGTGACAGATCGAAAGACGAGCTGAAGCAACCTTTACACAGGGTCATCACATCATCCTTCACATCAGTTTTCAAACGAGATGGTCTCTCTCCGCTTTCGACCACCACCCCGAATACAGAAGGGAACACTCCCAACACCCAGCCACAAACAGTTCTGAAAATTGAGCTGTCTCCACCACAGGGAGACGTTTTCACGAAAACAGACGGTAGTGAACGACTGACTACCAACTCTAACTTTTTCTTTGGATGCGCGCGAAATATGAACACGAAACAGAGCCGTCAGCAGAGCGCGGATCGGTCTATCAACAAGGCAGCGAGCGAAGATCCTAATCAGTAGTGAAACAGGACATCAAAGGCGAATACAAAATTTACGCCCTTTCATTGATCTTGAATCAGCGTGCATGGTTTTTGCAGAAATTTGCTCTGAGTTCTCACAGCCCTTTGTGCAACCTCCCCTGCTGTAGATCTCGAGGGTGTCGTGGAAGGTGGTGGTCAATGAAATGCAAGGAACGAATCGCGCGGCTGCCGTTGCTTTTCGACGCGTTGGCGCGATTGAGTTTCTCTATTGAATATCAAAGCAATGAAAACAGCGTTCGAGGATAACGTGCAATGGTATGCGTATTATTTCGTGGTTGGGGTTTGTCGTGGTCTGCACATTGTTCAGAAAACGTCAGGATAGACGACGTTCTACACCAAGTCAGTGGTAGTTTTAATTTTGATCTCATGGGGAGATGCAACTCTACTCAGTGCGACATACAGCTGTCCATGATTGAAAATCTCAGAGTTCAGAAGTAATCCTGCTTTGGAAAAAGTTTGACCCTGACTTTTGTTGATTGTCATGGCAAAGGCAAGACGCAATGGAAACTGTCTCCGTTTCAGACGAAATGGTAAGTTCACATCGCAATAGTTGTCGATGCGTGGGATTACTGTAAGTCCTCCTTTTTTTGGTCCAGTAACAAACGTGCATCCCAACACGAAGCGACCTATAGTAACAATTTTCAATCTTGTTCCATTGCACAGCCCTCTGGTAACGTTGAGATTTCGCATAAGCATCACGATAGCACCTTCCTTGACGTGTAAATCATGCGGTGGCATACCTGGGGGATTCAGGCTGTTCACATATTTAATAGGATAGTAGGTTCCATCATGATCATCATCTAGTTCTATCTCATCGATACTTTTTAAATACTGTAAGCTCCGCGGGTCGTTATGTTGGAACCTGCTTGAGACTTCCTCGTTAATACTGTGTACATCGGTATTTTTTGGCGCTAGTATAGCCATGTCCACCAAGTTGTCAACGCTGTCGGGAGATCTCGTCCACGATATCGCCTTGACAAAGAAGACTTGATGATAACTTTGTGCGGCCTCGGTCGTCATTCGTGCTTCCGTTGCCGACAGCGAGTAGAAATTCTTGCCAAGAATGGCCGCCACTCCTCGCACGAATGTTCTCGGTTAGGCGAAGGTGTTGGAAGAGAGGCCATAGCGAGGAGCGAGTTACGCACGCATCAAGGATATCAGACACTGTACCATGTTCCACAATTGGCAAGATTTGCCGAAAATCGCCACCCACGACCACCGTCAAGCCGCCAGAAGGGAGATCGTTCTGGCGAACGTCTCGGAGGACAGCATCGACGGCTTCGAAAGCCGCCTTCGGCACCATGGAAATTTCATCCCAAATGAGTAGGTTCAATGTTTGAAGTACTTTTGCTTCCTTGTGCTGTCTCTTGAGGATTGATGTACGATTTTGGTCGTGGATATTGAGCTCGAATAAGGAATTAACCGTTCGCCCAGCAAGCAAAAGTGTGGCTGCGATGCCAGTCCACGCCGTGCATTGCACAGAGCCCCCCTCGCCGACGACGATATTCTATAACGTTTTGTACAAATACGTCTTTCCTGAGCCGCTCGGGCCATCAATGAAGAAGCAGGTAGCACGGCCCTCTCGTACGGCTGACAGAACTTCATCTGCAGCGTGCTTTTAATCGTGGTTCAGGTTCGAGTACATGGAGGCTCCCTCGGCGGCGCAAGAGGTGGAGTCAAGGTGCACGCTTGCCAGGAGTTCTGACGGGATCACGGCGTGTGGGGATTCAACCATTGTCTCAAATTGCTTCCCGACACCTTTGAGATCCTCTGCTATCTCGTGGTATGCCAAGGCAAGAGCAATGTCGAGGGTGAATCCTCTATGCGTGAAATCCTCAGCCATCAGGCGGCCGAAATCGTTCCACAGAGATTGCGCATCTAGTACTTGGCAAAAAGCTATCAGAGACGTGAAGAAACTCCGAAGTGCTGTGGGGCTCTGATATAATGCTGCTTCACCCAAGCTGTTTCTGAAGTAAATGTAATCCGACATCAGCCCTGCAGCTTTAGCTGCGTCGACGAAATTGTTGTAAGCGATGCCATTCACGGTTCTTAGGTGTTCGTACGACGTTGATCCTCGTGTATTGAGTAGGAGCAGGCGTAACGCGTAGCGCTCCAGGTCTCTCGGCGACACGTTGAAGAGCCGACCGATTACGTTCCTGGCAGCACGTTGCCGCGGCACCCACCCAGACTGGGGGTTGAAGATGAAGATCTGAGGGAGCTCATGGTAGCAGAAAAGTTCATTCGAAGTTTGATTCAATCGGAAGAAGGCTGTCAATGTAGTATACCTCGTGCTCGCTCGATCCAAAGCGGTATACTCGGAGCCTGGTGTGAAAGTGACAGATTGCTCAACAGGTAGATGGACAGCCAATCGCACGATAGTATGAGACTTCTCCTGCAACTCATAACCTCGGATCCTGTGCATGGCTTCAGGAGCGCACATATACCGAGCGTTTACGTGCTGTAAGATTTCATCATCTGCGTCATTCAGCTCGAGAAGTGCTCGGTCCGTGCCCTTGTAGACATATTTGTAGAGATATTTGACGGATGAAATCATGCCGCAAAGCTCTAAGTTGATATGACAATTATATTTTAGTAGAAGATACGGATTGTACGGCACTACATATTCATCCGTATACGTGGCATCTCGATCGTGGGCAACGAAGCGGTTTCGTCGCCGCAGCTGGGGATAGCCGTCAAACGCCATGGAGGTGTCATTTCGGGGCTGCTTCGGAAACTTTTTCGAGCATTTCCCATCCTTCACACATGGTGCGTTGGGATTGTTGTGGGCACAGTTCTTGTGGAGCATAAATTTCTTGACAGCCTCATGGAGGTGAGTCTCCGTTTGCGGATCGGGTATTTCGGCACAACAGAGTAGGTCGACGTCGGTCGCATTCCGAGGCTTATCTTCGCTCTTAAGTATTAGCAAGGTATGACAATGAGGTAATCCACGCTTTTGGAACTCGATAACTCTGACGTATGCCACGACGTTACCCAAAACATTCTTTTTGAGAATGTCATCAAAAAGAACCTGGAGTTTGAGCTGGAATACCCTGGATATCAAATCAGGCCGGTCGGCCGGAATTTGTCCCGGAAGCAAGTTTTCCTGTATCTCCCGCCACTGGGGATTACATGTAATAGTCATGAATATATCTGGTTTCCCAAATTTCGAAACTATGGCCATTGCATCCTGATAACTTTGTTGCATGTTGCGTGCGGAACCGATAAATGTCGATGGCAACACCACCCGTCTTCCTGGGGGGCCGGATATATCATTAGCACCGTGAACATGGTCATGAAGCACGCGATAACTATCCACTCGTAGTTTAGTTTGATACGAATGGCGAATATAATTCAACCTATTCTGCTCTATCTTAATAAAAGAGTCGACAATGAACTGCTGAAATAATTTTCCGGCATTAAGGAGCGGATTGAATGAATTCCTGATTGACATGAGATGTGAGTAATACTGTTTCTGAGTTATACGTTTGCCTTCGGAATCTCGCAAGTTAGGGTGCCAGCCGTCTTCGCCGGCAGGGAATAGCAAGGGGTATGTCAATGGGTCGACTCGTTTGTCAAGATGTGAGATACTGATGGGTCTATCGGACGGATCTCTCGTGTGGATCGCTATGGAACGCGTCGAGGAGCGCGAAAACGGAAACTCACTCGAACCTTTAGAAAACACGACTTCTGCAGAGCGAGTGCCCTTCGAGTCTGGCGGGGAATCTTCCGGTGACATTCTGTGAGGTTCATCCTAGTTTTCCGGAGTGTGCCGCCACAACTTAGTCGAATGCGCGATCAAGCACAGTGGAAGCGACAGCAGCGCCATCAGGTGTCAGCTGGCTCTACGAAAGCTGAGTTGTGTTTTCGACGGCGCGGCGCCTTCGTGGAGAGACGCATGACAACGACGGTACGGTGAAGTAGATCCAATATGTTGAGGGGCTCCTTGCGGATGGGCAGGGAGAATGCGGTTGTTTTCGTGATGCTCATGAAGGATTTGTGATGGCATAAATTTCAAGCGAAGTTGTCGAACATCGAACGCGTTTTTGGAGGACACGCAGCCGTTGCACCGGAGTACGAGGTAAAGTAGATCCCCGTGATCGCATTAGTTTATGGAAAAGTATGAGGTAACCGTAGTAGATTTTGAGGCACGGGTCGGGCAGGCAGTCAGAATCGTTACGTGACCGTTAGAGTGATCGAAGAGATGCCGTGGAAAATTTTGGTGGCAGACGGAACCTCGGCGCGGTGAAGTAGATCAAAGTAGTTTCCGGAATTTATTGACGTAGAGGTCAGAGAGGTCGATGGTTTGACGCGTACCGGTTGAGCTCGGTGTACCAAAAATCATGCGCAAATTTCAGGGAATTCCGAGATACTTTTTCGGTCCGGTCGAGCACTGTCGTCGTTTATATATAGTAATGGATAATGGATAATGGATAATGGATAATGGATAATGGACTAGCGTACCCTGCCACGCTTCGCTGTGGCTCTCAAGTCTGCACGGGCTCCGATGCTAGGGCTCGTTACTCTGGGTGGCAAGCGAATTTGAGCAGAGTTATGCTACTTTGTGTGGCAGATTAGGGCACTTCTAGGCGAGGGGTAAATAGGAGGCACTTCAATCTTTCATAAAACTGCAGCGTTTTTATAGCTTCATAATTAATAATATCATCCTTCCTATCATCGTAAATAATAATCGTATCATCCTTTCTATTTATAGATATATGTATATGGCAGTGCCTATATTTTGCGTGTGGGAATGATAGTATCGTTCTTGCGTCGTGCGGCTTGCACGTGGTTATGCATCGTTTCGAGCGTGACTGAGATGCTTCGAAGACCTATTCATTGGACCTAGAGAATTGATTCGTGAGTTCGTTGGTCGGAATAGTTTATTCACGTACGATGGAAAAGTGGGTTTATTAACTTTGTGTGCCTACCCGCCATTTTTTCTTGCGTTGAGTTCTTCATACTCATGTAGGCAACCCTCTTGGGTGAACCATTCCTAGAGGTGTTGGACACTCGCATTCTGGTTGCTCGGGCTTATTATCGTGTTAGTTGTTGAGCAGAGGACTACTTTGTTGCGGTAATCTCGCACTTGTAGGTTTTGGAACATGATTGCCTCGCCTTCTCGGTCATTCAGTTGATCAGTAAACTCGGGCCATAGGCCTAACGTCACCATTTTACAGGATTCGTCGACCAATACAATGTTTCTTTTGCGTTGTGTTTTTCCATCTTGACAATTGATCAACATTATTGGGCCGACTTCGAAGACAATCGCAAGGAGATCAATGACAGTGTTCGTTTCTTTTCCTTCAAGTTCGTCGATTGAAAGGAGGTTACTTTGTAGGGGGGGGGGAAGACAGTTATCGGGCAGCTCAATGATCTCACTCCACTAGAAAGGGAGTGCACGGTTAATGTTTTACTTCAATGTGTGACTGGCGGTTACTGTTTCTGTAACTGACCTTAGTCAAAGTTAGCTCGTTGGGATGATTCGTAGTATTGTATTGTTGGTTCGCAGCGTTTACTTCCTTTACTTTGCTCATCGTAAGGCTGAAGCATCGTCCAACTTTCACATCTTCATAGATTCGGCTTGCAACGTCGTCCCAGGCGGTTACGGTGATGTCGCCTGATTCATCGTGAAGAACGAAACTGAACACTGTCAATTCCGTCGATTAGGGTATTCGTCGGAAACACGCTGCCTCTGAGGCGGGAAGACTTTNAGGCTTCAGTCCGGCATGGGGCCTCCCTGAGAAAATAACCTTACAGCTCCAGATACACACTGACATAAGAATAAGAAAATAGCTAAACTTCAATAGCCCCCGTTCGCATGACAGTGTGGGCGCTTAGTATTAAGTGAGTAGATAATGGTTTCATAGTTGAGCATCATACATTCCTATCTCGACTCAAGCATTCGACAGAGTGCTCTTACAACCTAAATTAAGTCATTCCGGTTCGAATGGATTTCAGTTCGGAGTTTCGTTACGCGTGATTTCGTTTGGAAGCGCGTCGCAGTTGTTTAGGTTGGGCTTGATTTCCACCTCGAGTGCTGTCGGACGATCGAAAAATAGAATGTTGAGTGAGAGTTCTGGAAAGGCCTCATTTCCGTTAGATCGATCGGTCCTCCAAAAACGGTGTTTCGAGTAGGTCATTCAGATCTTGACTATGGTAAGATCAGTCTTGTCAAGATGGATGACACACGTGGGACAAGCCTTTTGTTGTCAAGTATCGCGCTTGGTGATGATGTTCCGCTCCATGAAGGAGAAGAGGAAGGCGCGTCGGTTCTACAACCTGTGACTCGATCAGGACGAGCGATTCGCATATCGCTGAAGAAATTGCTGCCATTCGTCCTGGTGGTGGTCATCACGTCGATTGTAGTCCTGGTGATCAGCCACTTGACTGGTGAGAGTACGCTAGTCTGTTGATAGTGACCAATAGTTCTTGATGATCACGTTCGGAATGTTGTAGTCATATTAATGTTTCAGATGTCAATCCAGTGACCACTGTTGACGTTGCTCTGCGGGGCACCGGTGACAACTCTTCGGCGAGTGCCGATTTTGATCCGTTTCAAAATTTTACCGGCTCCCCCAGTGACCGCAGATTTCGCCTTTCCAACTTCCTTTGTCGACTGCACACAATCGCATACGTCTGCTCCTCGGTCAGGGATCAGGTGTGCCTATTGAGGCCTGTCAAGAGCACCGAGCTCGACATGGTGCACACCGGCAGTGGAGCGTCCCGACTTCGAGTCATCGAAATTTCTCAGGAACGATTGGATTTGTTCACCAGCATGTATGGGTCAGCCACTCAGTGTCAGGGTTTTCAGTGGTACATCTCCTCGACCTAGACTCATACAGTCAGTAGTAGTAGTAGTTTGATTTGATAATAAACATTGGTTACCTAGAGCGATATCGTTTTCTCTATTCAGTCATCAGCACATAGATGATGTCATTTCCACGGCTCTCTCTCTCTCTCTCTCTCTGTGATCAGAGACTGGATTTCGTTGTTTTCGAGCATTAATGGATCAGTGAATCTATGTAGGTATTATGGAGTGATCGGGATTAATTTCGATTATTCTGTATACGTCTCGGGGAAAGGTACATTTGACTTGCTTCGAATTGCATAATTCGTCATTCGATGCCAACTTTTGATGTGAACAATTTTAGAGGTGGCCATGCAAAGTACGCTGGTCATTTTCTTCCCTATAAATGTAGGTCGTCGGTAGTTTTCCATCCTTTTCCGCTGAGCCTCCGACACGTTCAGATCGTCAAAGTGCCCCGATCAGATCCCAGATCCAGAAGATCCAGAAGATCCAGACGCCAGACTGCTGAACTGAAGTCTCCGCTCTGCCAGCACAGCCCCCGTTTAACGTTTCGACGCTACCGACTACGTAAGTTGACAAGCGGAGCTGCCTTCCGATTCTTCAAGAAAGATGCATATCGTGAAGAGGCCTGGATGTTGTAAAGTCAATGCCATCAGACTCGATGATTGCCTGTGTGTTCTGAGTGGCGGCGAGCACCCACCGGGCTCCGCCAAGAACCCAATAGTGATCTCTGATGTCTCCGCAGTCAGGATCCCAAGAATGCCGGTCGTCATGGTCGAAGAAGAGGAGATGCTGCCCGTGGACGCAGCCTCGAGACGAGGACTACTCTCTGACGAAGAGAACAGAAGAAGGAAGCCAAAACGCTGTGGATGGTTGTCGAGAGTCTTTGGACTCTTCTGTGTCGTGATGGCCGTGGTGATCAGTAGAATTGTGATAGGGATAGGTGAGATATCCCTTATCATTCTTGTTATCCAAGTCGTACATTATTATTACAAGTTGAAGGCGCGGCTGTTAGATTGTATATCATTACTATGATTGACATTATATTATTCTCAGAATTCAACCGAGTCGTCCCTTCACTCCCGCCACCTCGCTCCGACACTCTAGCCTCAACCCCCCCCGCTCCCGACGCGGGTGCCGATCTCTGGCCCCTCGGGGCGAAACTCAGAAGCCGGAGCCGGTATATGAAACTACACAGATACATCTGCCGACCGCTTGATACCATCAATATATGCTTCTCAGCCATAGCCGATTCTTGTGTGCTCAGGCCGGCCCATTCAGACTCGGGTAATTTAATCGTTAGGGCGAAGAAGATAGGGCGAACCGAAGCTCTTGAGGTGATGTCGGCGGAGGACTTCGAAACGTTTTGTGCAGGGCGATCGTTGTTTGTGTCGGAGGACTGAACAGAGATTCATTGTGGCAGTCCGACAGAAAATGTTTGAAGCTTGTAGATCATTGAGAAATAAATGATGGGCAGTTCGATTGTATATATGAAGACGATTGGAATAACCAAAAAAAAAACCGCAGAGCCCAAAGTTGAAAGCGGATCCTTTTTGTTTTCATTTCCCATTCTCTCTCGTGCATTTGTTAGTGTTATGTTCCTCTTTCGTTCAAGAAGTCTAATGAGGCGATCGGGAGGGGAGGCCTCCGCGATCCGATTTCTTTAAGAATAATCAGCGTCCGTCGGTTCCGCAGTTGCCTCCCTCTCTCAGTACGGAATCGATGCTCACTCCAAAAAAATGAATAAGAGGTCGAGCAGGATCGCCGGTCATTCATTAGTGCCTTTCGTTCAGTACCTTCACCGTTACAATGACCACTTCAGCCTCCGAGTCATCATGCGTTTGTGGAAGTTTGACACCGTGTCAGCCAGTGTCCCCGATGCGTATCTGAGGAATCGGGCACCGATGGATCGGTCGAAGAATCAAGCCATACCATCGATTTGTAATCGAGAACGAACATGACCGCGATCTGCTCGCCGCAGTTCAGCAGGGAGCTGACATGCTCTGTAGGATGCAGTTTCCGGAGACGAATGGTTTCTGCGAGTTCCGAAGCGACCTGGAGCTCATGCTGGACATCCCGCAGCCCAGACCGCCCTTCCTCACCAAGTTCGCTCGTCATCTGTGGCTCTCCAAGTCAATGGAGTTTAGGAATCAATACAACCTGCTTGCCGTCTACAAAAATCAGGACTTCCAGCAACAGAGCATTCGGGAGCTTTTACGATCCATCCCCCGATCCTCACAGACGTACGGCGAGAATCAAACATTTGACGAGTGGTTTGATCGAATTGTTGAATCGGTCGAGTACGCTTCTGACTCAGAGGCAGATTCACAGTTAGCAATTTCCATGTGACAATAAATCAGCCATTTCAAAAAAAAAAAAAGGTATCGTCAGATCTCCTTACTTGAAGTTTCATGTGCCGTTAGGATGTTGATCCGTTTCGATTGCTCTCCCATGCGAATGGGTTAGCTCTTCAGATCAACCCTCTCCCATCCGACTGGTTTGTTTTGTTTCGGCTGGTAGATCACGTGATCATTTTGCTCACCGGTTAGTCAAAGTGGGAATCACTTTCGCAGTAACCGTGTTTAGGTTTTCATGCTCATGTGTTTCCATCTCATACCTATTAATCAGTCCGATTTTAGAGCGGTGGTATGGATTCTACGGTATGTTGATAGGGAGCATCATCCGGTGGCAAATGCGGAAGCTCCTGATATGCCGCTCTCGCTCTGTGTCTTACGATCAATTTTATGATTGTGATCGTGATCACTACTCCCGTGAGTGCCGCCTGAATTAACGACATCAGTCTCCAAAGAAGGCAGTCCTTTGTCCTTTCAGGTGCCGGTGCGGGAGTAGGATGGCTCTTGGTTATTTTGAACATTTGCCAATTAAATGAGCCTCCCCTAGTGGGGGCGTCTTCTGAGACACAAGGAATTTGAGAGCTGGCGTGCTCAATACAGGTAGTTGGCCTCACGCATTGCACCGAAAAAGTGTTATCTTGCATTTTGTAAATGTTACATGGTAGTTTAGCTTCCATGCATTATTGCCCGCAATCCTCCTCGTACGAGTAATACTGGTTAGTTGGAGTTAGTAGGGCTGTGATCAGAAGCATTTGAATCAGTTTGATCTGACCTGAACTGGTGGCCATGTTTCCAATCCTAGTAACTGTTTCTGCTTCTCGTAGATTACCCGATTCAGACTTTTTGTCAAGATGTCCGCACGCTGGTCCGCTGAGCAAACGAAATTAATGTCAATCTTCCCCTCCTGGTAAGCTGCCTTTACGAAATAATTCCTCAATTCGATATGCTTTGATCGGCGATACAGGGCAGGGGATTTGATGACCGCTATAGCGGACTGTGAGTCCATGAACATGGGAATACTCTCCGGTCGATTCAGTTCGGATAACAACTTGTTCATCCACATGATCGATCTGGTGGTTTCGCAACTTGCATAAAACTCAGACTCCATGCAACTGATGGCTACAGCTGTTTGCTTCGTGGAATGCCAGAACACTGGGCCTCCATTCCTCATGATGAGAGTGCCCGATATGGATTTGCGATCTGACGGATCGGATGCGTGATCGGCATCAGAGAAAGCCACTGTCTTCTCGGAAGAATCACTTCGGTACGTGATTCCGAGCGCCGAGAATCTTTTGAGATACCGCAAAACTCGCATCGCCAGTGACAGATGATCCGGAGTGCATATATCAAGGTATTGACACAAGTATGATGTGACATAACATAAATCCGGTCTGCTGGCCACAGCGAGGTACAAAAGTCCTCCCACTAACGAGCGATACGTATCTCTGACATCTCCCTCTTTTGTCTTGGGGGAATGTAACGAAATGTCACAAGGCGTATTGACAGTCTTACACTCTGTCATGCCAAACTTCTCAAGAAGTTCTTTTGCATACTTCCCCTGATGAATGTGATAATCGAAGTTTTCGTTCACCTGGATTTCAACTCCCAGATAGAAGGAGAGTTCCTTGGAGGTGATCTTGAATTCTTTTCCGAGGGATTCGATGAATTCCAAGACGACATGTCTTGATTTGCCCACTACAAGACCGTCATCAACGTAAATCACCACCACAAGTCTTCGGTCATCATTACTTCGAAAGATACACGGGTCAGTAAGACATGATTTCAGACCCTTGGCGAGCAGGACGCTCGAAAGCTTTTGGTGGAAAAGGAACGGGCTCTGTCGCATTCCATACAAACTCTTGCGTAGTCTTAGGACGCGCCCCGTTCTATCATCGTCCCCTTTAGGTTGCTTCATGTATATTTCTTCAGGTAAATCGGCTGTTAAGAAAGCAGTGACCACATCGAACTGATGGGCGTATAATTTCTCTGCCGCGGCGATGCTTAGCACTAGGCGGATTCCCTCATGGCGGGCAACCGGCGAGAATATCTTTACAACAACGCTTTATTTCACATAAAGGATCTTGTCTGGATCGAAATCTCCAGACTCTGGACGCTGACGGAAACCCCGAAGAACAAGCCTCGCCTTGTAAATTTTGTCCAAAGTTCCAGGAGTCTGTTTCACGCGGAATATCCAACGCGAGTCAAGTGCTCTCTTACCTCTTGGAAGGTCAGCCTTTTCCCAGACTTTGTTTAGTCGTATGCTGGCCAGTTCAGATTGTATTGCCGCATCCCAAAACTCGCTTTCGAGACCTCTGGTGGCTTCATCGTAAGACATGGGTACATTTGTACCATCGCTTATGTCGTCAAGGAGCTCGTTTTCCATTTCGGAATGATGCTGCACAATGAAGACCTCGGTGTTCCCAGGTTGTTCATCGTCTTCAGCAATGAGACGTTTTGGTTTCTTGATGCTAGCTCGGGGCCTCAAATTTCTGCTGGGGGACTCTTGACTTTGCTCTTCAGAGGCACCTTGATCATGCTCATTATGAGACTTGTCTGCGGACGCCTCTTGAGGCTCCTCATTATTTTGATCTTCAGAAATGGATTCTTCTTCAGTTGAGTTGNATCTCTATCTACACAGCAGCGGAAGGCAACAATGGATACAGTAAGCTCTAGTGCAGGGGTGGGCAAACCGTGGCCCGCGGGCCAAATTTGGCCCGCGACCTCTTTTTTCCTGGCCCGCGGCCTATTTTCTCGTTATTCCGAACGACGACTGAGCGAAAGCGAAGGAGTTTTTCATTGAAAGCCGCGCGGCGCCGGCGGCTACCCGGTTCATACGATTCGAGTCTGGGTACAGCTCTTCGGTATAATTGAGCTCACACGCCTCCGTGATGAAGGAAGAAGACAAAGAAAACGAAGCTATTGGAGGAGTCCTTCCGTTTATTTAATGCTTGTTTTTCAATACTTTCCAGCCAGAGAGCAATTTGATCCGCGAGCGAGCTGAACGAGGGGGTCTCGGACACCCCTTGGCCCGCCGATGGCCTCGTAGGCCTGATTTTGGCCCGAGAGAAAGTTTCGGTGCGCACCCCTGCTCTAGTGGGTCTTCGATGAATACTTGTAATCAATGAGAGCAGAGTTCCTCATTCGAATACCGTTGTGGTTTTCCACGGTGATGGTTTCGCTAGGGTAGAACTCTTGTTTTCATTCACACTCCAAGTTTCAACGATCTGTTCGACTGCCAGAAAACGATTTTGTGCGTCCCAACACGCCCCCTGATCGTGGAAACTCTGGAGTATTGGAATGAATTTATTGAGTTACCTATTCGGGATGACATTTCGTTGTTTCGTTTGATTCGTCTAATTGAAGTATTTCGCTCGATGTCTATCTGTTGACACATCCTATTTGTTCTATTTGGTTTCTTCTGTGTTGGAATTCTTTTATTGCTGAAGGATTTGATTCTCCTGAAAAAGAGTTCGTCTTTTCTAGTGGGTCTCTAATTTCGCGCCTTTGATGATGTGACATGCACACGCGTTGCTGGTGTCTTATGTCATGTTTGTCGTTTCTTCGAGGCACCGCGGGCTCGGTGCAGTCTCAAACCGCTAAGAGGCTCTTGCATCTCTTTCCCCCTGCGCCGAGGGAAAGGATTCCAGTGGGCTTGGCGGATTTGAAGCTGGAATTGCTGAGTCTGTAGCCCTTGGCGATTGACCTCCAAGGTGGCTACGTGCCATGACGATATTTCCCGCAGTCATTTGTCCAGAAAAGCCAAAATGAACCGAAAGTTGAAGGAAAGCTCGGAACGTGATCTGCGTGCGAGAAAACGAGACCTTTTACGTGAGCTGAACTGTAGCAGCGGAAAAAGCCGAAGGTCATCGACTCATCAGATTCCCCACGGAGTCGTGAAGTTCAGGCCTGCTGTGCAAAAGATCCGCGTTCTGATCGTCTTGAAGAGGCGTTGGCAGGTTGTAACAGTTCTCATCCGCCTCGAGTCGACTCACCCGACCTCACCAGAGAAGAGCTAAGTGTCAACGTCGTACCCGCGAGGATCGAAGCTCATGTCGAGACTGGGTAAGTCGGATGCGCCGCTTGCAGAATCGGCCTGTGAGTCATTCGTAACGCCCGGGGCCCCTGTTTCGTCCGCGATAACTCATTGTGCGGAGCAGGAACGACTGGAGGAGTTTGTTTCGCCTTTGGGAGTTCTTTCGAGCGAAAAAATTTAGTTTACGAAGTTGTGTGAAAGATGACCATCCCAGCGTTCGCTGTGGCGGTACATGACAACTCGATGCCGACGACTCGATGCAGGACATTTCGATGCCGGACAATTCGATGCTGGGAGTCTTTGTGCCGCAGGTGTCTTGAGAACCAGTACATGACGATTCGATGCCGGATAACTCGATGCAGAACAACTAGATGCTATAAAAATCAAAGGCAGCACCGGAGTTCAATTATTCGGTCTCTTGTTTTTAGGCGGTGGCTCTCGGGACGGCTCACTCCCTCGTCTTGAACCTAACCTAACCTCACTCAATCATGGGGTCTCTTGCTCTTGGGCGCTGGCTTCTACACTCGCGAGTTGTCGCATCGAATTGTCAGCCTCGAGTTGTCTTGGCATCGACTTGTCCGGCATCGAGTTGTGCGGCGTCGAGATGTCTGTGTCCGCGCTGTGGTTCCCTCAATGACCTGGCCCAATTGAAGGAGATTTCCACAGACCATCCAAATCACTCGCCGGGATCGCAGAGTCATCGAAACGAGCGCAACCGACATGGTCGTTGGTTCGGTCGGACTTTTTTGAGTCACGGTCTCAATCGCAGAATCCAGTTGTTCATCGGATGTAGTTTTGTTATCACCGTTGGTGTGATACTGACGATGGTTGTCGAGTTCTTCGGAATTTCGATGGTGAATGATAAGTCTCATATTCAATCTTTCGGAATCCAGTTCGCTAGCTCCGCCGCACCAGATCTCTGCGCCTGTTCCTCCGGATTCTCCACCTCGGCGGTACGTGTCCGATAGGCTCCCGGGCTCCAAAACAAGCCGATCCGCCCGCCAGAGGGAACACGGAATAGGGCCGCTCGCTACCGCTCGGAATCAGATGATTCCAACTGCCACAGCTGCAGCGACCTCAGACCCATAAATCATGCCAGAATTATTCTCACAAACGCGCCATTCCTGTGTTAACTGAAAGGATCCCGGGGCAGAAACAACGACGAGAGAGCTCCAAATGCTTATCATTGTTTTCATTCTAAGATTCTTTTATAAAGTCTGGCGAGCCAGCTCTTCCCATTTCAACACCTCCCCTGGAAATCTAGCTTGACAACCCGATCTTTTCCTTCGGAATTCCGAACCGGCTCCGATCCAAGGGCTTGGTTAGAATATCTGCCAGTTGGTCAATTCCGGCTACATGTTCCAACATCAACACCTTGGCATATGCCTCGACCTCTTGTGAAACTCCGGGTTCTTCGCGAGTTTGACGGCGCTGGCGCTATCGACAAGCAAAGTGGGCACTGGACCATCTAATCCCGAGATCTCTCCAAGAAGCCGGCTGAGCCAAACGAGTTCCTTCGCGCCTTCGCTAGTCCCAAGAATCTCTGCCTCGGTCGTCGAGAGGGCTGTCGTGCGTTGAAGTTGACTAAACCAAGAGACTGCTCCGCCTGCCATCATAGCAACGACACCAGTGGTCGACCTACGCGTCTTCTTGCAACCAGCAAAGTCTGCATCGCTGAAAACTCTCAAAGGAGTATCGGACGTTCCGTATCTGATGCAACAGCCCTGTGTACCTTTCAAATACCTGAAGACCCGTTTAACCGCATTCCAGTCGCTGACTGTTGGATTCCCCCTCTGTGATCTTGAATTCGGTCTTCAGTTGCTCGAGGAACCCTTGCACCTCCTCATCGACGCTCCCTGCGACGAGCCCATCATCAACATAGATTGCGACGTAAAGGGACTTGCTACCTCTGAAACGGTGAAAGAGACACGGATCTCCGCTGCTCTTCGTGAATCCTTCTTGCTCCATGAACTGCACGAAGCGTTGATTCCAGCACCTTGGTGACTGACGCAACCCGTAAAGCGAGTGCTGTAGACGGTAAACTCGATCAGAACCATCCTGAAAGCCCTCAGGTTGTTCCAGGTAAACCTCCTCGTCGAGTTTACCATATAGGAACGCCGTTTTCACATCGAATTGGGCCAACTTCAGTCTGCGAGACGCGGCCACAGCCAGTAAGCAGCGAAGCGTACTGTAACGCGCAACGGGGCTGAAGTCTCTTGGGAGTCAATTCCGAATTTCTGCGCGTGCCCTTTAGCCACAAGCCTTGCTTTAAACTTCTGTTTACCATTTCCAAGATTTTTCATACCTAGAACCCAACGGCTCTTGACAACCTTTTCAGCTGACGCGACGGCTACTCCGTACGAGTTGGGATTCTTGATGATTGCGTCCGCTTCCACAACCTGATGTACGGCCCAAGAAGTACTCGCTAGACCAGTGATTCTCAAAGTGGTCGATATCGACCCCTGGGGGTCGATGGTCGACCCCCAGGAGTTTGAGGTTTTGGCTTACGATTGCGTGGAAGTCTCCTTCAGACTCTTGATCAAGAGTGCGGAGGTGACTCTGGAGTGGGTCTGATCACGAAGTTTCTAAAACTCATCGGGGTCGACGCCTAGGAGTCGACGGACGACCGCCGGGGGTCGATGTGTCGGAGGGGTTTGAGAACCACTGCGCTAGACCATCGCAACCACCCCGCAGACACGAAGTTCGTGCCTCGGTAGAAAACGACGCGGTATAAGACTCGAATTCCGAGTTCGACTCTGGAGCTCCTTGCCGTTTAGACTGTTCCTCCCCGTCAACGGAAGACACCCCGAACGTCACCGTCTCGAGAGCAGGAGTTTCCTCGCCCTCACCGCTGCCGGACGACATTGCGGGTTCCCCCCTGGCTCGACCCCCACAGAGTATTTTTGAGCTTACTGCTCATCGTGAGCATCGACCTTGCTGCTTCCACTATAGTGCGATGTACTCTCTCCGCCACTCCATTGAGCTCCGGAGAGTAAGGAGGTGGAAGGCAAAACTCTATTCCCTCCTTTGTCAAAGTCTGGGCCACTTCCTCATTGTGGAACTATTTTCCTCGATNTACAATCTCTTTATTTGACATAAAGGCATACTCTGTATTTACACGTTAAGAACTGCCGTCGTCATCGGTTGTTCCTCGTCGATCTGAACGGGAACAGGCCATTCACCAGTTCCTTTCTGGGAATGAACTTCGGTCTGATGACTTCTTTGGCGCGTGTTGTTGTAGAAAGCCGATCGAACATCTCCTGACTTAGCTTCGGGAGGTGTTTCATAATCGTGTGGAAGACTCTCAAGTCGCAACGTTCCAGCTTCTCGGACACGATGATTCTGTCGATAGAGGCCTTCGGGACTGAACATTTGTAGGCGAGTCGTGTCCTGAATCTGTCACAGATGGTTTGGAGTAGTTTCATGTCCTTTTTCAGATTCGGACTCCAAACGGTGGAAGCATAGAGCAATTTGGAGAGCACGAAGGTTTCGAACAGACGTATATAGGTTCTCGGGTCGCTGATGATGAGCGATCTGAGGATCCAATTCGACATACGGGCGGCGTCGGCGACCGCGGTACGGATGTGAGCGGTGAATTTGAAATCGGGAGACATGATGATTCCGAGATCCGTCATCATATCTGCCGCCTCGATCCTGGTGTTGCCGAGGAAGTATTCGTATTTCTTGTTCTTGCGGCCATAGTGGAGTACTTTGCACTTTTCAGTTGATAGGCGAAGATCGAGGGCGTTTGCCCAGCTGTAGAACTTGCTTATGGCGCGCTGCAGGGTGGAGTGGTCTACATCGTTTGACACTTCGCCGTACAGTTTCGAGTCATCGGCGTAGGTCGCGATGGCGGTGCCTGGTTCGGAGATGAACTTCACTGAGTTTGTATATAAGATATAACAGAGGGATCCGAGTACCGTGCCTTGAGGACAGCCCGAGGTCACACGGGCTTCGCTGGAGAGGGCGTCGTTCACTTTAACATTGAACTTGCGGTCCTCGAGGAAGGCGCCGATCCATGAGATGACTTTGTCTCCAACGCCCAGATTTGGCAAGCATTTCATCAGCTTGTCGTGGGTCACAACTTCGAAGGCGGACTTGAAGTCGAAATAGATGATGTCGAATGGTTTGTTTTTGTCAAAAAGCTTCGCTACGTCGTTTTGACATTTAAGCAGCTGGAGTTCACACGAGTGGTGTTTCCGGTACGCGTACTGGTTCTCGAAGAGGAGTCCTTGGTTTGCTGCGTTACTGAGGATCGTGTCAGCGATGATGCTTTCGAAGACCTTGCAGGATGCACATGTCAGAGATACGTTTCGTTTGTTCCCGACGAGGGTCTTGTCGCCCTTCTTGTGAAGGGGGATCACGATAGCATGTTTAAAGAGAGTCGGTAGTTTGCTGTCGTTCAGAGATCGTTCGAAGATCAGCGAAAGGGGATCGCAGATGTCGAAGTCGCAGGCTTTCCAGAAGAATGCTGGAAAGTCGTCGGGGGAAGGGCTACGCGAGTTTTTCAGCCTCTTCAGGTGTTTGAGGATGTTACGAGGAGTTGTATAGATCTCGTTCACGCGCTGGGGCAGCGCATCCGGGCCCGTGTACGGTCCCGCGGTAGCTCTGCGTGCGCGGATTTCGTCGTCGTTGGGGTAGGTTAGGGCGAAGTGGTCGCGAAGTAGTTCAGCTTTCTCCGAGTCGTCATCTGTCAGTGTTCCGTAAGGCCGCCGGAGTGATGTCATGTGATCCCTCGATTGCATTCGTTGAGCGATGTAACGGAAAAAGTTTTTCGCATTCTTGGTCTTCACGATTCGGTTTTCCGCGAAGATGCGGTTCCGTCTGGTTGCCCTCGCCAGTCGTTTCTTCAGTGTTAGTTGAGTATTGACGTCGGTTTCGCTTATGAGTCTCTTGCTGATTGTGTAGATGTAGGAGTCGACGTTGGTCTGTTTGAGTTCAGACCTCAGCGGTACGAAGCATTCGCGGAGAAATTTCAGGTATTCGATGAGGCGGGCGTACATTTCATCGATATCCGAACACGACGAGAAGAATAGTGTCCAGTTAACAAGAGCCAGGTTTGCACGGATCGCTTCAAAGTCACCTTTCTCGTAGGCGAAGTTCAAAATATCCGGCTTGGGCTCCGGCTCGTCACAGCGCGCTCGGCGGCGGCATTCGAAGAAGACGGCGGAATGGTCAGACACTAGGGGATTGGCCATGACCGAGACATCCTCGACTGATTCGTCGTTGCAGAAAACGAGGTCGAGGATGGTGTTGCTTCTCGGGCGGGTGGGGTCACGTACAATTTGCTGCAGGCCGAGTTCGCAGCACGTGTTAATGAGGCGTGATTCCTTGGACGTTTCTGACTCACTAGAACAGAACAGGGTCGTCCAGTTGATATTCGGCTGATTGAAGTCACCTGTTATGATGTTTGTGATCGAAGGGTCGAGCAGTCTCGTAAGGGTCTCGCAGAACAATTCCATACGGTGGACAAGAGCGTCGGACAGCCCTGTCGGGGAGAGATACACGCACATGTAGCGTACGCGTTCATTGCAGGAGTTCAGGTCGAAGGCGACAAGCTCAAATTCGCCATTCGGAGTAGTGTCTACGGGTTGGCAGTCGTACTTGGTTGAGACGAGGGCAAGTACTCCTCCTCCGCGGGAGGATCTGTCGTTTCGGATCACGTGATAGAGGCCTTTGTCAGAAAGCTCAGCGTCGCTGACCGCTGATGCGGCCAGCCACGATTCTGTGATCAGAGCTATCTCAATATTTGACGATAGCATGAAGGTGTGCAAGGTATCGATGGCTCCACGTTTGGCAATAGAGCATGCGTTCAGGAGCAAGCATTTGATACCTCGAGGCACTGCGGGCTCCGGTGAGGAGGTCTCAGCTTGTCCCGTCAAGATACGCGGGATTGAGTGTTTGACGAGGTTACTGTCCGTTTTCGTGGAGAGGGCCGGTCCGGGTCGGGAATGTCGTTGGTTTGGGCAGTTACAAGAGCGGCGCGTCTTGAGTCAGAAGGTCATGCCACGTGGGTAGCTTTCCAGAATGTCTGATGATTTGAGTCTGCCCTCATACTCGTGGACGATGGAGTAGCGGTTCCAGATAGTCTCGTCGAAAATCAGGTCGACGTCAGCGTCGGGAATCTCGACCTGGAACGAGCTGTAGTGATCGTGCTTTGGTCTGATTTTCCTTGTGATGGTTGGGGAGATCCCGCACTTGATCAGATGTTGGTGCATAGCCGTCGCAGAAGGCGTTGGCTCTTGCCCAGAGATGAACATTTTCGCGGTGCAGATGCGCACCTGAGAAGTGGGAAGGGTGGGGCGACCGTTCGTTGCTGCGGTCTCCTTTGTACCGACGTAGAGGACTCTTCTGGAGCGGTTGTCCTTCTGGCGTGGCATCCGGTTGTTTCCGTTAGCCAGGCGTCTGCCGGGTTGCGTCGACCTGCTGGATTGGGTAGTTGGGTTAGATATGGAGACCCTGTTGCTACTCATAATCGAAGGTCGGCGACTGGGAGTTTTAGATGGGTTTCTTATCGAGGCGCCGGTGTTTCGTGCCAGAGAGCGCGAACGGCTGCGTCCTCTCTGAGTTGTGGTTGCTGACTGGCCAACTGACTGTTTGAGCAGAAGTTTCTCAATGGTCTTCTCAGCTCGAGCATTCTGTTCAGAGAGTTTCTCTACCTTCAATGAAAGGTTTTTCACTTCCTTCAGCAGTTCGTGAACGAGTGGGGCAAGATCGACAGACTCGCTCCTCGGCACCTCACGCATGTTGATGTCGTCCGCGGGAGGGTCGCATTGCTTGCACTTGAAGGTGTCCCTCACTTCTGCACTCTTAGCTTGAGCAGCTGTGTGAGGAGTGCATTTCTTTAGATGAACGAACTCTGAGCATTGTGTGCACATTATAGCGGACGTTCGTCCCAGCGGCTCTTTGCAACTGGGACACAGGGCAGGGGTGACACGAGACTTTTTGGTGTCACTGTCCAAGTCTGGGATACTGTTGTCAACCGAGTTCTTCCTTTTCAGGGTGGTTGAGTCTCCTGTGGATGTCCCTTGTTGTGACATTCTGCTAGGGAGAGGGTAGTGTCTTGCTTGTTTGTTTGGACCGGAGGAGGATTGTCCCACACAGGGCGGCAAACCGATGAGCGTGTCGAGATTTTAGAGAACGCTGATCCAAGTAGTCCGGTGACAGTTTCTATACTGTCAGCGCTAGTCAAACGAGACGGCTCCGTGCTGCTGTCTGCTGCAGAGATGCACTAGGTTCTAGCGAAGAGTTGTAGCGCTGGATGGGCGGGCAGACGGGTCTGTGTAAGGGTGATCGGTCATTTGTAGGAAAAATGGCGGCCGTCTAGCAGCGAACTTGGTGGTGGAGAGGGCAAGCTGCCCGTCTGATAGCGAACATGTTTGGGAGAGGGTCGGCGCCGTACTGTAAACAATGGGATGGGAGCACGGGGCTCTTGCGTGGACTCTCGTGCTGTATTTTCGCGCGGATCGCCGGGAAATTTTCCTTTCCTCGGAACAGTGGTTTGTCTCTCGTGTTCGTTTGCGATTTCCCCGGGGACTCGGGGAGATGTTCTGCTTCNAATCAGCAAACCCTCTACTTCGCTATCGTTTTCGTGCTGTCCTCGTTTTGTCTCTTCAGGTTTTCGGTAGAGATTTACGATAGGATCCGAGGAGGCGAAAAGCATCGCGAAAAGGTCGAAAGTAGTGTCCTTTCTAGAAGTTTTCCGCGTGTTGCAGAGCCTATAGCGGCGGCATTCCTTGTGCCGCGCCTCTTGCGGCTCCTCCGTTAGGCTGCCTATGGATAGCACCTGGTAGTACCGAACAACGCTGGCGCCGTGATCGAGAATCTTATGGACTGTCGGGGTCAGTCGACATCCTGGATGGAGTTCGTACAAAAGACTCTTCGTTTCCGTCGAATAAGTTTCGAATTTATCTGCATCAATCCTTGATTTTGACGATAAAGCCGACAGGATGACTCAGAGTCGATTGATAAGACGCTCGTCAAGTCCGGTGATCGCAGCGCTCACGGCCGCTTCTCGGAAGAACATTCTCGCTGTGTTGCCATCGTTTGTGTTCCCAAATCCTGGTTTCGGTTGATCCACTCGAAGGCTGAGTTGGTCCCAGAATCCGTCCTGAATTTTTTTTTTGTTGGCACATAGCTTCTCCTGACGTTTCTTCTTCTTCTCGGCTGGCGTCTCCTGTACAGGCTCTCGGGATGGTTCCTCCACATCAATACCTTTTTTGTAAGCTATGTTGAGCAAGAACTCGAAGGAGCGAATCCAGGCGTGGAGTGTTTGGAGACCAAACCTATAGTTTTCCACCTTGTCCAGAGGAGGCGAAGTGAGCTTCTCTAGTTCCGCCTGAGTATGGCCGCAAATGAAGCACCTGAGGGTTGACATCGTGCCGGTAAGAGCGTTGATCACCTTACCATCAACCATGGTTAGCACCAATTGGTGGCGGACGATGATCTCTGTGTCGCCTATCACCATCTTGAGAGGCGATAGAACGTCGAGTTGCCTCGTGATAGAGTTGGCCTCCTCGACTATACACTTGGTGGTTTCCTCTTCAAATAGAATTTTTAGTGGTCGACAGAGACGTGGCGACCCTGGAGCTGGGTTTAGCCAAACAAGCACTGAAGTGGCTGTTCGGAGTTCAATCGGCACAAACGAAAACAGAATGAGGGTCTTCTCAGTTTTTTGGGATGGCCCGAATTTCTGGTTGTACTGACTAGCATGACTGCCATCGAGTCCCCATTTGCATTTTCCATCGCCTTCACATGCGGTGTAATCTTCTTTCATTTGGTATCGACAGACGAACAATGTTCGAATTTCTTCCATTTCTGCTGGCTCTCAAAAAATAAACTCCACGTGCGCGATTACCGGCACCGGAAGGTTGTTCGAAAACTTTCGTCCCAGACACGGCCCACTCACGACTGGTATCGAGGCGCTCGCGTCGGGGCGCTTGAGAGCAATGACAATCTGCCGGACAATCAATTCCGGTGCCTAATGCTATCTTGGTTTCCATGGTGCAACCCAATCCAGCGCCAGAACCCGAAAAAAAAGGCGATTTTCCGATTTTCGAAATTTGATCTGAACTTTTTTTCCGCAAAAACCCGCAAAGGTTTGAAAGTTGGATCGTGAACTAGACACCATGGCCTATCTATCGCGACTTTTCCCGAACGTAAACCACGCGAACCCAGTGTATTTCCGGATCCGACTAGTTTGGCGATTTTGGCGAAAATTTCCATGATTTTCATTAGCCTGCTATATATTGCAGGGATGAAAATTTTGTCAAAGTAAATGACCCGGTGGCTCATTTAAGATGTATAGCAAATGATTCAATCAATACTCTTTCAGAAAATTCCCGTTCTCGGGGTTCGTTTTTGCTAAGAAGGTAACAGACGAAAAACGTCAGTCTTCAAGGGACTTTTTTTCTCCATGATGCGTGGCCCATTGAAGACACACGGGTCGACTTTGGCTCGAAAAAAAATGTGTCAAGCGGAGTCCTAGCAATCCATGAACATCACGCAACATGTGTGAGATCGATCCTTTGACTCGACTTTTGTCCCCCTATTTCGGCGATTTTGCCCACTGTGCGTCGGTGAGTTTTGGAAACCATCGCCATCGGGGCCTCAGGATGCTCCGATTCTCTTCGGGCAGCTTCTGACAAAATTAACGTGATTAGAGCGCTGAGAGTCTGGTCCTTTTGATCCTTTGGGAGCCAGAGAACCTTGATCCAGTTCCAAGATGCGGGAAGTTTGTTGATGAGCGCTATACACACGATGTCTTCAGGAAAGTTAGCCTTCGATTCCTCGAGGGCGTATTTCAGCCTCTTGAAGATGTTGATATTCTCAAGAACCGATTTGTCGTTCCGGTATACCCAGTTCATGAAGTTACATACCGCGGTGAACTTCTGGGCCGGAGTAGACTTGGAGTAGTTGTCTTGGAGCCGTTTCCAGATGAGGGAAGCCGGGATGACATCCAGATTTTCATAGAAGAGGTTGAGTAAGATGTTTTGATGGATCGAGTTCAGTAGAACATACCTTGCGGCAAGATTGCCTTTGTGGTACTTGGCCTGTTGTTTCTTGGCAGCCTCAGATGGTCCTTTGTCACCTGTCAGCGTCCCGACGGTGACTTCCCAAGCATATGGGATGGTTTGGAGGCTCAGGGGTACGAGCGACTTCCACGAGAGGTAGTTGGATCCGTCTTCTTGGAGGATGGTAGTTATCATTCGGCTTCTTACATCGGAGAGGTTGGGAGGTTCGAGAGCATCATCCGTAGCTGGAGTGTCACCGCCAGCATCACCACCACCAGCATCACCGCCGCGCCGCCACCAGCAGCACCGCCGCCACCTGAGTCACCACCACCAGCAGGGGTGTCGCCGGCTGGTTTGTTCTCAGGATCCCCGAGTAGTCCTTCAGTGGTTGCGACTAGCGCCAGGGGCTCAGGAGCTGGAACGTCCATTGTTGGGATTCGGTGGGATCGGTAGGACTTACGGAAGTTGAACTTGCTCGGATGATGAGAGTAGAGACGACAGTACATCAGCAATCTTTCGTGCTGGTATAACGATTTGATAGAAAAACTAGCTTCAGTCGGCTATCGAGCGTCACTGCTGTGCACTGAAAGTCTATTACTGTTCGGTTGGAAGCAACTTTCTAGAATGAATGCAACGAGCTACAAGTCAGAAAGACACTCACCGCGTTTTATTCAAGGGGGTTTATTTAGTATGGTCAACGCGGATGCGGAAAGAGAAAGAAGACTGCGTTATTCCAGTCTGCAGTATCCAGGTCAGACGAAGCCGGGTTTCAAAGAAAGCGTGGAACACTGAAGATGGAAATTACCAAAACACGGAAACAGGAACTAAGCAGTAATGCGGGGTTGGGAAACAAACAAAGAACATGATTAACACTGATTCTTTAACACAAATTGTTGGAAAATGATGGCGTCGCTGACTCGTCGGTTAGTCGCTACTAGCAGTGAAGACGGGTTCCGTTGCTGGTAACACAGCCGAGTGATTCGGCATGTGCCGAACCAATGCTTTTATTCTGAACGGTGCCGTGGTTACANAATGGACTAGCGTACCCTGCCACGCTTCGCTGTGGCTCTCAAGTCTGCACGGGCTCCGATGCTAGGGCTCGTTACTCTGGGTGGCAAGCGAATTTGAGCAGAGTTATGCTACTTTGTGTGGCAGATTAGGGCACTTCTAGGCGAGGGGTAAATAGGAGGCACTTCAATCTTTCATAAAACTGCAGCGTTTTTATAGCTTCATAATTAATAATATCATCCTTCCTATCATCGTAAATAATAATCGTATCATCCTTTCTATTTATAGATATATGTATATGGCAGTGCCTATATTTTGCGTGTGGGAATGATAGTATCGTTCTTGCGTCGTGCGGCTTGCACGTGGTTATGCATCGTTTCGAGCGTGACTGAGATGCTTCGAAGACCTATTCATTGGACCTAGAGAATTGATTCGTGAGTTCGTTGGTCGGAATAGTTTATTCACGTACGATGGAAAAGTGGGTTTATTAACTTTGTGTGCCTACCCGCCATTTTTTCTTGCGTTGAGTTCTTCATACTCATGTAGGCAACCCTCTTGGGTGAACCATTCCTAGAGGTGTTGGACACTCGCATTCTGGTTGCTCGGGCTTATTATCGTGTTAGTTGTTGAGCAGAGGACTACTTTGTTGCGGTAAACTCGCACTTGTAGGTTTTGGAACATGATTGCCTCGCCTTCTCGGTCATTCAGTTGATCAGTAAACTCGGGCCATAGGCCTAACGTCACCATTTTACAGGATTCGTCGACCAATACCATGTTTCTTTTGCGTTGTGTTTTTCCATCTTGACAATTGATCAACATTATTGGGCCGACTTCGAAGACAATCGCAAGGAGATCAATGACAGTGTTCGTTTCTTTTCCTTCAAGTTCGTCGATTGAAAGGAGGTTACTTTGTAGGGGGGGGGGAAGACAGTTATCGGGCAGCTCAATGATCTCACTCCACTAGAAAGGGAGTGCACGGTTAATGTTTTACTTCAATGTGTGACTGGCGGTTACTGTTTCTGTAACTGACCTTAGTCAAAGTTAGCTCGTTGGGATGATTCGTAGTATTGTATTGTTGGTTCGCAGCGTTTACTTCATTTACTTTGCTCATCGTAAGGCTGAAGCATCGTCCAACTTTCACATCTTCATAGATTCGGCTTGCAAAGTCGTCCCAGGCGGTTACGGTGATGTCGCCTGATTCATCGTGAAGAACGAAACTGAACACTGTCAATTCCGTCGATTAGGGTATTCGTCGGAAACACGCTGCCTCGGAGGCGGGAAGACTTTACCAAGACAAGTTATCAACATTTTCACTCGTTTTTGGGCTTTTATCAAGCGTTAAGCTCCGGCAGGAGGGAGGTGGAATTTTGATGGAGGAAAAAAGGGTCGGAAAGTGTCTTATTGGGTAGATGAGCTCAAGATACGCAACTTTCGCCATCACACTTTTTTTTAGGACGCAAAGTTTTCGAGTTACAGGTCGATCTTTGCTGGTTGTGTGAGGGAAAAACAGGGAATTCGACCCCCATTTCTTCCTCGTTTTTTTGACAGTTTGGTTCGCCAAATCTCACTATCGTGAGGAAAAAATTTGAAACGAATGGGCACTTTTTCCTGGAAGGTTACTCTATCCAACGCCACCGGTTTCAGCTCGCTATCGATTCTCGTCGAGATTTGCGAGCCAAATCGAATCGAGGGAAAAAAAAGTCAAAGTTTTCACTAAATCTGCTCTCAAAATCTCCGCTGAGGAGCTAGAGACGCAAATGAAACGGGAAATTGTAGCTGAGAGGGCCAGCTTTCGAGCAAAAAAAATCGGACCTCATTTCGAAGAGTTATGACCAAAAGAACATGAGGGAAAATCATTCCCTACCTATTTTGACCACCCTGTATATTGCTGCGCTTTATTTGAGAATAGAGGATTGGGTTTTGAGTTCAAAGGGTACAGGGTATTCACAAGTTCAGTGCGGACACGATGTTTTGGTCTGTGATTACAAGTAGGCCTCATATTAGTTGCGACAGAGTCAAAAAGGGCGGAACAGGGCATAGGAGTATGAATTATCTGACCGATGACTCGCCAATCACAGCTGTCAAGAATATCACACACGTGTCAATCAAATCTCTATCTACACAGCAGCGGAAGGCAACAATGGATACAGTAAGCTCTAGTGCAGGGGTGGGCAAACCGTGGCCCGCGGGCCAAATTTGGCCCGCGACCTCTTTTTTCCTGGCCCGCGGCCTATTTTCTCGTTATTCCGAACGACGACTGAGCGAAAGCGAAGGAGTTTTTCATTGAAAGCCGCGCGGCGCCGGCGGCTACCCGGTTCATACGATTCGAGTCTGGGTACAGCTCTTCGGTATAATTGAGCTCACACGCCTCCGTGATGAAGGAAGAAGACAAAGAAAACGAAGCTATTGGAGGAGTCCTTCCGTTTATTTAATGCTTGTTTTTCAATACTTTCCAGCCAGAGAGCAATTTGATCCGCGAGCGAGCTGAACGAGGGGGTCTCGGACACCCCTTGGCCCGCCGATGGCCTCGTAGGCCTGATTTTGGCCCGAGAGAAAGTTTCGGTGCGCACCCCTGCTCTAGTGGGTCTTCGATGAATACTTGTAATCAATGAGAGCAGAGTTCCTCATTCGAATACCGTTGTGGTTTTCCACGNTCCAGTTGTTCATCGGATGTAGTTTTGTTATCACCGTTGGTGTGATACTGACGATGGTTGTCGAGTTCTTCGGAATTTCGATGGTGAATGATAAGTCTCATATTCAATCTTTCGGAATCCAGTTCGCTAGCTCCGCCGCACCAGATCTCTGCGCCTGTTCCTCCGGATTCTCCACCTCGGCGGTACTTGTCCGATTGGCTCCCGGGCTCCAAAACAAGCCGATCCGCCCGCCAGAGGGAACACGGGAGGCAAGCGGAACAGGGCCGCTCGCTACCGCTCGGAATCAGATAATTCCAACTGCCACAGCTGCAGCGACCTCAGACCCATAAATCACGCCAGAATTTTTCTCACAAGCGCGCCATCTCTGTGTTTACTGAAAGAATCCCGGGGCAGAAACAACAACGAGAGAGCTCCAAATGCTTATCATTGTTTTTATTCTAAGATCCTTTTATAAAGTCTGCCAGTTGGTTCCGGCTACATGTTCCAACATCAACACCTTGGCATATGCTTGGACCTCTTGTGAAACTCCGGGTTCTTCGCGAGTTTGACGGCGCTGGCGCTATCGACAAGTAAAGTGGGCACTGGACCATCTGATCCCGAGATCTCTCCAAGAAGCCGGCTGAGCCAAACGAGCTCCTTCGCGCCTTCGCTAGCCGCAACAATCTCTGCCTCGGTCGTCGAGAGGGCTGTCGTTCGATGAAGTTGACTGAACCAAGAGACTGCTCCGCCCGCCATCATAGCAACGACACCAGTGGTCGACCTACGCGTCTTCTTGCAACCAGCAAAGTCTGCATCGCTGAGAACTCTCAAAGAAGTATCGGACGTTCCGTATCTGATTCAACAGCCCTGTGTACCTTTCGAATACCTGAAGATCCGTTTAACCGCATTCCAGTTGCTGACTGTTGGATTCTCCAGAGAACGCGCCGCCCCACTAACGGCATAAGCTACATCAGGCCGCGTAGCCGAAGATAAATGCATCAAAGTTCCGACTGCTGCGCGATAAGGGACCTTCTCTGGAAGCCTTTCTCCCTCCTCTATTTCCTCACTCGTGGCTGGAGTGGACACCGCATTCGCCTCTGCCATATCGAACTGTTCCAAAATCCGCTTCGTATACGCAGCCTGGCTGAGTCTGATTCCACCTGTCTCATATGTTATCCTCATGCCAAGATAATTATCTAGACTCCCCTCTGTGATCTTGAATTCGGTCTTCAATTGCTCAAGGAACCCTTGCACCTCCTCATCGATGCTCCCTGCGACGAGCCCATCATCAACATAGATTGCGACGTAAAAGGACTTGCTACCTCTGAAACGGTAAAAGAGACACGGATCTCCGCTGCTCTTCGTGAATCCTTCTTGCTCCATGAACTGCACGAAGCGTTGATTCCAGCACCTTGGTGACTGACGCAACCCGTAAAGCGAGTGCTGTAGACGGAAAACTCGATCAGAACCATCCTGAAAGCCCTCAGGTTGTTCCAGGTAAACCTCCTCGTCGAGTTTACCATATAGGAACGCCGTTTTCACATCAAATTGGGCCAACTTCAGTCTGCGAGACGCGGCCACAGCCAGTAAGCAGCGAAGCGTACTGTAACGCGCAACGGGGCTGAAGTCTCTTGGGAGTCAATTCCGAATTTCTGCGTGTGCCCTTTAGCCACAAGCCTTGCTTTAAACTTCTGTTTACCATTTCCAAGATTTTTCATGCCTAGAACCCAACGGCTCTTGACAACACTTGCAAGGCGCGGTCTTTCGACCAGAACCCATGTTTGGTTCTCCTCAATCGCCTCGAGCTCGTCTTTCATGGCCTGGATCCAGCGGTCCTTTTCAGCTGACGCGACGGCTCCTCCGCGCGAGTTGGGATTCTTGATGATTGCGTCCGCTCCCACAACCTGAAGTACGGCACAAGAAGTACTCGCTAGACCATCGCAACCACCCCGCAGACACGAAGATCGTGCCTCGGTAGACGACGACGCGGTATAAGAGTCGAATTCCGAGTTCGACTCTGGAGCTCCTTGCCGTTTAGACTGTTCCTCCCCGTCAACGGAAGACACCCCGAACGTCACCGTCCCAAGAGCAGGAGTTTCCTCGCCCTCACCGCTGCCGGACGACATTGCGGGTTCCACCCTGGCTCGACCCCCACAGAGTATTTTTGAGCTTACTGCTCATCGTGAGCATCGACCTTGCTGCTTCCACTATAGTGCGATGTACTCTCTCCGCCACTCCATTGAGCTCCGGAGAGTAAGGAGGTGGAAGGCAAAACTCTATTCCCTCCTTTGTCAAAGTCTGGGCCACTTCCTCATTGTGGAACTATTTTCCTCGATCGGAGCGGAACTTCTTGACAACATGTCCGTGCGTTTGTGCTTCAGCCAGAAACTTCTTCAAAATGTAACTCACCTCGCTCTTTTGCTTCAAGAAGAACAAACGACGATATCCACTGAACTCATTTACGTCGCGAGACAACTCGCCGGACGCCTGACAGAAAAGAGTCGAACATAGACCGTGCGCCAGCGCACAACAACAGGCGGAGAGGAGGAAGAGAGGGCACGGTCTGAAGTAAACAGATGCACATGCAAAGCAGTCCCCATCAGTGGTTTTCGAAACTCTAGCTTTCCGGCCTCAACAAGATTCTTCCTTTGATTGCACCACCAAGATGCCCTGCTGGGGTTGCCTTCTGTCCGCTGGCCGCTGAAATCAAGCGCGGTAAGCCGCCGCTCCAAGGTCTCAAAGCCGTTATCTGGGGTTTGGGAGTACGTCATTTGTGTACTTATCAAAAATAAGCCCGGCGACTTGAACTGCGAGGCGCCAACAGGCCATAGCGACGACTTGAACAGATGCACTGGCTCGCAGGCATCTGCTTGCAACTGCCGCTCGCTACGCTCGCGGGCCTAGATAATTCCCCCTGCCCATACGACAGGTGTCGCAAACCGATGAATTACGACGGAATCATCTCCACCAAAATCGCCATCCGTGTGTTCACATTGAGGGATAAGTCGGCGGGCGCATACTTGATAAGAACCGAACCGTCGTTTTTGGGTTAGGCGGCTTAAAAGTTGACCCGGAGACTCGCCAACACGCCACCGCGGCGACTTGAGATAGAGTTTCGGTGTGATGGATTCCAATTATCTGCTGACGAGTGCCGCTCGCTACGCTCGCGGGTAGGTATGAACTTTTCTGGAACGTGCGGAACGGAAGAACGCCGTTCCTGGAGAGGAACGGAGGAACGGTATCACCTCAATGGGAAAAAGAACGGGGAGAAAGAGTTGAGCCGGGTCTAGGTTTTTTCCTCGAAAAAAGATGGCCATTTCTCCGTCATTTCAGCGGGCGAATCAGGAGAGGCGTTCGATTCGAGTATTGAGAGTCTGTGGCGGGCTTTCGAAGCATGGAAGGTGCTGTTAGCGTTCGGCAGCATGAGGTCACCCAGTGATGAAATGCGTTGTGTAATAAAGTTTATGAATTCCGCAGACGAGTTCTCCATCTCAATTCCGAGTCAGGGTGATAGTTAGAGCGATGAGTCGTCGCAGAAGAGTGGAGACAGATCGTCTGAGCAGGAATGGATTTTGGTTCCTTCTCAGGCCCGGATTTAAGAATTCGCCGCCTGCGAGCTGAACGAGATCCGCCTATAGTCAATTTCTTGCGAATGCATGCACAAGAGAGGTTATTTCAATGACGTGAAACTTGTTTGAGGTAGTCCTTGGAGCATCATACGTTTACTGTTGACTATGGGGAGGAATGCAGAAAGCCTTTCAGGCCAGATGAACAGAACTGCAAAGTCGTTCAGTCTGCCCTCTGTCATTCTACAGGGTGGGGCAAGATATTTTCCCTCTTAACAAACGATCGGCAAAGCTTTCCCATACGCGATATCAAAGTTCTGTTTGCGCCAAAAGTTGCGTCTTGTTGTGCCATTTCGGGACGAAGAGAGCTCGGACACGACTAGGGCGGATTCTTATTCAGAGTGGAGGATATCAATCAAATGATTCTCAGCGGATTCCGGAGTTCAATCCACGCTTGACTTCGAAATGGAAATGTCCCCCTGCTTGGATGTGAGGACACCACTGTAGCAAGTCGATTTGGTAGACTTTCAGGGCTCTCTCAGCAAAGATGAATGTCTATTCAGGTCTGGACGTCCTCATTGCAATCCATTTTCATCCTCATTGTAATGTCAAGTTTCGGAAAAAGTCCACCACTGTTTCGCAAGCCACAATAATCAAGGCTCTCCAGGTCTGGGATCTGGGGCAGCAAAGCTCCAAAACGAGACAACAAATCTTCAAAAAGAGGCAGCGAATTTTCATTTTGGGGCATCATAGGGAGGGACCGTTACGGGCATCACGAAGTAAGCAAGTACGCGAAGTAAGAAAGGTTTTTGAAATCGTCCTCGTCGCATTTTATCCGATAAGGGTACACTAGTCGAAGTCGTCTGGGTAAGGAAAACTGGTGAGAACTCCGATCGAGATTTGGATCCGATGCGATAATTCTTTGTTTATGGCATGATCGCCGCAAACGACGACGACGACAACGACGATGACGAGAGAAGAAGAAGCTCGGCTTTTGGCGCTTTTGACATTGGTCGCACGATTTCGGCGAGAATT
>JAJSRV010000106.1:2452-214588 GCA_021527715.1 Neoseiulus cucumeris
AGCACTACGACATTGAAATCGATTGGTCGGTGTTTGGAGCACCGAAGTGAGCTCACAAACTTTTCTTGAAGATGGTATCGAAAGCTTCGATACGAATAGAGTACCGGAATCTGAACTGACTCATGCCGGGCAGCAGACAATGCTGTGGAAGGAAGAGCATTGCTAGGACATGGCTCCTGATTAGCAACGTACGCCTGAAAGTCTGCTCTTCGATATCTATGCAGAGGCGATAATTAAAGAGTGCCTGTTGCTACACAATCAACCAACTCAGATAGTGTGGATGTCACAATGTGCATGTCCGAAATTAGCAGAAGCGATCGCCGTGGAGTGACGCCTCAACATGTGCTGTACACGGCGATGAAGATACTCCGGCTCAGGGTACGGGACGGTGTACAAGACATGTATCGATGTTTGCGAACAACAGATAACGTCACTCGAGATATGATAGAGGATCGAGAGTTTGTAGAGCGATCGATAGACAGCAATCAGACATGTTTGAAAACGATTTCGAACTCAGCCCAGTATTGGGCCGATCGGAAGAGAGATTTGTTTGCCATGATCCGTCAGCTCGGGATGCCGACGGCGTTCTCGACTCTAACCGTGAACGAGAGTCGTTAGCAGCATTTGCTCCGTATTTCACACCGTCTCTCCAATGAGTATCGAGCACTGGGTGTAGACACCACAGAGGATCAAATTCTCGAGAAACTTCATCATTACAAGCAAGCGCATTTGGTGGCAGAAGACCCGGTTACGTGTGCCATGTATTTCAATAAGCTCCTGCGCACAATCACGTCGATACTGAGCGCGAAGAGGTCCTACAATCCATTCGGAAAACATCACGTGATGTGTGTACGGATCGAGTTCCAGCAGAGAGACACCGCCCATGTCCATATACTACTATGGTTGGAGGATGCACCCTAAGAAGACTTGTCGAAGGAAATGCCGCGTACAGTACAGATGATGACTGTGTAGTATCGATGATTGCATCAAATATTAAATGAGGGGCGGGAGGGGCTTGGGTGAAGTTCCGCATCGCCATTAGAGTCGTCTCTTGAAACGGATTCGTACCGCTTCGAGCAAGTCCTCCTGAAGGGGAGCCATAGCGGCGCGCAGTACGCAGTCTTTGGGAGGATGAGTGAGTTATAAAGTCCGATGTATACGTCTGGTCTACGTATCACGAAACATCTGAAGATGTTGTTTTTGAGTACTTGAGCAGATTTGACCAGCGTCATGATGTGCTCCTCAAAGTCTAGGTCAGCTGATATGGTCACACCAAGGTCCCGTACAGAGCGAACAAGAGACCCGTCATTGTAGGTGTAGTGACAAGCACACGAATCATACGAGGTCGACGCTAGCGTAGCAGCCGAAACTCTGACAATAATAAACCAGTTGTGTCGTGCAATCAGCAGCATCAACCGTGTGCTCCATTCCCGCGTCTCAATAGTGAACTAGACAGTAATACAGTAGGTAATGACGGGAGTAGGTGATAGTTTGTGTACGGGGACAACACTTTTAGAAGGGGATAGAGTCATTCCGTTCTAGGTGCACCAGCGTGTGATTCCGTCAATTCTTCTGGGCGACTTGAGACCGCGTGATTATTGATTAGATAATTAGCAGAGTTCGCATATTTTTCACTTGGTAAATTCACGATTGCAGGGAATGACAGGCCAGGCTTGTACGAAACGAACTTCGGTGGGTGGGACTTGCTTGCATGTGGCGATCTGAAACACCTTCCACCAGTCAATGCCACTCCCGTTTATACTGTTTTATGGCAATCGTTAGACTACTATCCCTTATGAAGGGGTATGCGACTGACTTGGGTGATATCAATTTCTCGACAGTTGTCACAGATTGAATGAGCAAGAAGTGAATATGATTAGCTCGCGATGCCACACTCTGCAATAGTGTAGCGAAAACTTGAGCAGTCGGGAGTGCTTGAAGGCGACAGGCTCATACTTGAAGGAACCAAGTAGCAACCACAAGATCGCCAGTCACGAATACGAGTATTTACCTGACACGAAGTTTAGTTCCAGCGAAGAGACAGACAGAAATCAGAATGGTGACGCCGCTTCCAACAAAGAGACGTTTTCACGCAAACAAACGGTAGTACCTGCGTACTACCAGCCCTGAATTTTTTTTGTTCCATCGGAATTCCTTCCCCGCCCGGGGGCGATTGAAACTTGATGCAAGCCCAGAAACAAAAGGGAAATGGAGAAAACCCGTCTCAATGAAGTCTGCCCGTCTAGTTTGCGTTGCTGCCGTTCATTGTTTCTGGATTGCCTCGATCGGAGATCCCGAGGTAGCAAGAAAACTTTCTCAAGGTTTGAGTGGATCGCTTGTCGCTGCTCACGAGGGAGAGAGCTCAATCAGGCAGAGGACTCCATCGATTTAGACAGGGGGATCGCGAATCAAGATATCAACAGCGTGATATATACGCCCTCGTACGAGGTCACCGTTTTCAATCATAATGATTGAGAAGAACAACGGAGAAACGAGTCCGAGGGAGTTGAATTGAGAAACGAGAAACGAGTCCGAGTTGAGGGAGGATCGTTATTGGAGCGTTTCCCATGGAGACCTCGTCGGATTCATACTCGGAGAGTTTCCGTTCTGAGGGATCTGTGAAATTCCAAGGTAAGAAAAAAAAACTATGACGTTCACTGAAATCGTGAATGGCATATCGCGAATGGCTAGGGGTTGGAGATTCTTAGCCGGCATTTTCCCAATTCATTTCCCCATCACGGCGGGATCACGAGTTTTTTTCGGGTGCCGCGAATTGTCCGAGGTGCCGGATATCGAGGGGGAAGAAGTGAGAATCGCACAAAATCAAACTTTATTATTTTCCCCGATATTTTATCTCACTCAAGTAGTAGTCCGGGATCTTGAGCTCGTTGCCGTGTCTTCTGTTGGAACAAAAGCATGGAGCGAGTACTGTTCACCCTCCGAAGCAACAGTCGGACAACTTCTTGGTGTCCAAGTCTACACTCGGGTTCCATGCAGCGTATGACTCGATGCTTCATTCCGAGTTCGCTTTGAACACGGCGCGCCTCCTCCACTCCGCCTCTCTCACCTGGCTCTGTCACTCAGTCCTAATCAGCGCGTCATCGGATTCGAAAAGCATTGACAGCAGTACAATTTCGGAAGGAAAACAAGTGAATATAGCTGGTGAACAGTAGCAATGAGAATATTATTGCGAGCAGAGAGAAAGAATGACGTCACACGCACGTCATATCCGCATCACATACCCTCTCTCAAATTGGCTGGAAGGGATCCCTATAACGAAGTCCTAAGTTAGAAGGGAGTCCGTACGGCCAAGTGAACGTTTCTCCCTTTCCAACACTCGGTTGAGAAAACCTGTCAGCCAAGGATGGCCCCTGCCTTGACCCACGCGATATTGTTGTGGGCGCTCGTGCTAGCAGAGAGTCGTGGCATTGGAATGGTCTTTGAACCATGGCGGAGTCATTCCAGTGCGAGCGCCGAGTTACACAAGATTTGTGCTAAGATCTGTCTCGAAGCTTCTATCGAGCAACCCCTGACAATTGTGTTCGTTCTCCACGTTGACTCGGAGTCTGAGATCAGTCTCAACTACCTTTGGAAAATGCCTCGCGCTCAAATATACCTCTCAAAGGAAGGGTTTGTCCCTGGACCCAGAGAAAGAGAAATCGTGATTTCTTGGGAGCGCGATCTCGAGTCTTCGAATTCGCGTAAGAAGGAGTTCTGGGATTTGAGATCTTTCACTGGATACCGCAGCAATGAAAGGAATTATCGACTGCAACTCTATAATGTGGATCGGCGCGTTCTCGTCCAGATCAGAGAATGGTCAGAAGAAGACGAATTAGATGATCCTCTGGAGTTTATCCAAAGCAGTATTCGCAGCTTGACTAACAACTACTTCAACTACTTCCGGAGAACCTTCATCATTCTCAGAAAGGAAAACAAGGATAAACTGCATTCAACCATGACTGTCGGCAGATCGGGCAAAATTATTGGCGGACATGTCCTGAAACTGACGGCGAGGGAATTCAGACTGGACGACGTTCGAAACGTGTTCGTTGGCCCAAAAACCGTGTCGAACCACAGCGTTCCTTTCGCTTTCGAATTCGATTCCGCAGGATTCCCTGACGTTGATGGCGAATGGGCGAGAATCTACTTCAGGAGCTGCTCGAAGGTGAGTCATCTCGCTGCTGGTCCTCGCAAAGAGAATTACTGTCACTAAGTAAGCGCAATCCTCGATGTTCGGTAAACAGTCATGTGACGTTTCTCTCGATTTCAATAAATTTTGCTTTTGCAGAAAAATACAATTTTCGTGCACTCCCATGACTATCTGGCTGTGCGCTTGGCGGTCCCCCTTCAGTGGGAAACTCGACTCATCTCGAATCTGCCGAAGTATCTGACCCTCGAAGTTCCTCTGACGCTGCTCTCTCTCATTGCTCTGCCCATGCTTCTTTCATTTCGACATCATCGTATTCTCTTCCCCTCATTCTCAACTTGGAGGACCGCTTATCATCTTCTGAGTGGAGACGATCATCGCTCTCTGATCAAATCTGTCGACCAGAAGACTTTGATTTTGCTCCTGAGCGGCGTGATATCTCTACTCCTCCAGTACCCGATAAATCTACTGAAAGGAGAGGTGGTCTCGTTCCCTTATGAGCAAAGGATTCAACCTTCGAACTGTACCGTACAATCGTGTGAGTTCCGCGGTTTTCGGAGGATTTGGTTTCAGAAAGCTCATAGTGACAACTTCGTCGGAAAGCTGGAGATGAAAAAGAACTTAGAGCAGGCGGTGAGTGAACGACGCCTGAAGAAAGGATGTCCAGCTGTGTCGTATTCATCGACAGGCATGATGAATTGGACGGTGTTCGCTTTTTTGGTTCAATATCGAACAGTCTGCGATGAGCCTGTACTTATGAAGATGCAGCTCGTCAAATGGAAGCGAGAACTTGCTTTCGAGTCTGTACCTAGGTCACAAGCCACCCAAGCCATATGCTCCTGTTTTGATAGTTTCCATGGACAACTTGATCCCTTGAAACACTTGAAGTTCACTCAAAGGATTCTGGCACACCATTTACTCCACTATCCTCACGTGAAGTCCGCCTTGTATTACGAGAATGAACACGACAGACAGTTCTGGCGCAGTAATGGATACCTGAGAATTGATTCAGGGGCGAACGCGACCCGCATAAAACCCAAAATAGCGAAGGCAATCGGTGCTCTCAAAGAAGGCTATATCAGGTATAAGATGCTCGACGAAGCAAGTGACTTTCGGACGATGGAACTCGCAGAATTGAGGGAAATTTTCCTCTCATTCTCAGGCCTCATGCTGTTGATAATTATTATATTTACGCTCTCTCAGGTTTGCTACTGAGTCCACAGCATGATGTTGACAGCTCTCCTTGTGATTCTCTTTCGGAAATCACAAATCCAGAAATCCCTTAGCATTCGAGTCTCGATTGAGTAAAAACGGCTTCGCGTTTGAGGTCTTAACAGCGCAAATGCACGACGGCTAGAATAGAATGGGTGCGAATCGCGAGGTTCCTACTGTAATCATTGCCGGTCCGCGACGGATTGTCCATCGTTCGGCGATCACCTATAGGTCTCCCCAGAACGCGTAGGATATTCATGTTCCTTGACATAAAATAAAAACTTCGAAACCAAACCCACAATTTTTCCTATATTCGCTCTCAATTCCTATGTGACGGAAAAAAAGTTAGAAGTCCAGGAGCGCAGGCCGCGGCCGGGTACACATGAGAACATTCCATCGAGTTGTCTCTGTCGTGAATTTTATTACAACTCAGGTTTCAACTGTGAACGAACTCAAGTTGTGAAGGTAGGATCTATCCCGTCTAACGAATCTTGTGTTGTGGGTTCCTGTGATTTGCTTCTTCGACCTTAAACATCGTGATGCGGCAGCACGCTCCGACGTCCAGTGATTTGTAGGGTCGGTTTGCCACCTCATCCCAATCCGTGATATTCATGTTGTTGGTTTCAGCTTCTATTACGAAACTGATTACGTTGAGTGGTTTGTCATCTCGCGGAGCACGTCAACTGGGCCACGCCGCGGCGTAGAAATTTCGGCGAATTTTTTTTTTCGATGAACACTCTCATTTATTTAATTTATCGAGAGGGGTGATTGCAATGTACATGGGCATGACAATATTCACATAGGCAGAAAGGGACACGTGCTGTTATGAAACCAGGCGTGTTATGCGCCATGGGAAGAACTTTTGGATCCTTGACGATCATGCTAAAAACTTGGGTTCCAGAGTAAAACCAGCGCAGGTTGAAGAGTTGATCGAAGAGATCCTCATTTCGAATGAGTCTCCTCAGGTATCGGATATCGGTCACTTCTAGACGGACGGCGATGAGCAGGAGATAGAGTGAGTCCTTTGCTGAACCACATCTACGTTCAACGTTTCTTTGGAATTTTCCTTGCATCTTGCACAGCAATTGAAGATCATGGGCGGTCTGTGGGTGCCAGACTTGACAACAGTAGCTCAGGATTGGGACGAGATATGATTGGAACATTCTGAGGTATGCATCAGGATGAGGGAGGGAGAAGGAGCGTTGGATCCACGAGCGGATCAGAGAGCATTTTCTTGTGATGGCATGGACTTGCGAGGAGAAGTTGAGTGACTTGTCGAACAGGACATCGAGGTCACGAACTGACTGAATTCGAGCAAGCGGTTCACCGGCAATGTGGTAGGAGGATGGGGGCGTGTCAGGCCCGATTCTGAGGTGTCCACACTTCTCGCTAGAGAGCAGAAGTCCCATGATGGAGGACCATGCAGAGAAATGGTCGAGAACTTCCTGTAGGTCGGTGCAGTCCGAAACATCGTAGATCACTTTGACGATCTTCACGTCGTCGGCGTATGCGTAGAAGTCGGCTCTGCCATTCAAAACATGACGCACTTCGTCGATGAAGAGAACGAAAAGCAGACTACCCAACATCGTGCCTTGAGGGCAGCCGGTCGTAGGGAACCCCACTCGCGACACTTCGCCATGGACCGCAACTCGGAAGGAGCGTCCAGAAAGGAAATCCGATATCCACCGGGTGATGCGTGGGCCAACGCCCTTGCGAGGGAGTACAGAGATTAGGAGGTCATGAGGCATGGTTTCAAATGTTGACCTGAATTCAGTGTAGATGATATCGACGCTTCTTCTCTTGTCAACATCAAGTGCAATGGAGCCAAGGAAGGACATCAAACAATCAGTTGTGGACCGGTTTTTTTCTGTAGGCGTATTGTTTCGTGGTGAGAATGGCTTTGCCGATCAGGCGTTCCATCTTTTTGCTGCACACCGACGTTAGCGAGACGAGTCGTTTGTTTTTGGGATCGGAGCGGGGGCCTTCCTTATGGACAGGTACCATCCTTGCGGCCTTGAAAGCAATCGGGACCAAACCAGAGTCAAAAAATTTCTGAAAAATCTCAGCCCAGTTCCATATATGGTTTGAGATTTCACGTTCTAAGAGAACAGCGCCAACCCTTAGAGGGAAGTCGCGTCTCAAAAGTTTGCTTATACGGAGCGGACATGATTCTGTAGCTTTTTTCCTCAGCTTTCCAACGCGACAAAATACGAGTCTAAACGATTTTTAGTTTTCAAGATATAAGAGTTAAAAGATTTTCGAGGTTTCGTGAAATACTCGAAAATACGGGGGAGTTGGAGCGAACTGGATGCCTCGAAATGTTCCTCTAGCTAAAGGCCATCAACCCGTATAACCCGTTTTCAAAAACCGCCAAGGCCCACCACCACCCCTTGTTCGACTGTACCCTTTCATCCTTTGTTCCTAAAATCCATCTCCTCATCTTAGCCTCGTTAAGAACAAATCAGGAAGTTTTGTTACTCTTGTTCCGCCACTCTTTCTTCTTCGAGTTTCCACTTTCATCTCATTGTCAGTCCACTTTATAATCATCAGCATCAACAACATCATCGAGTGCCCCCCTCCCCGACAAAAAATTCTGGCTATGCCACATGAGCCTGCACAGTGACTTTATCCTAGCAATGAGAATAGTTTCACAGATGATTCGGGTTCCGTGTCGCGCTCCGCCGCGACAGTCCACTTTGCAGCAGATTTTCCCCCACAAAGGTCGAGAAGCCATCGTCCCGAACTTCCCAATAACTAGCGTAGGACTACGCTCTATCATGGCGGGTTTGGGAAGTATTTGTGAGGTGATCTGTCACTGTAAGGTGATCATCACAGGGATAACGAAATTCCCTCACCGAATTCACGCGCTTATCCCGCAGCTTCGGTAAACAAAACTTTTCCACATAGTTAATAGCCCGCAACCTCCTCAGAGACCCCCCCTTGGTCTTCAAATATGGACCGCATCTGTGCTTTTGTTCAGAAGATTTTTGTTCCCAACCTTGTCGGTGCCCCATTCCGAAGAGAAGAAGCTGCCGTTGGTTGATTCTGGATTGCCTCGATTGGCGATCCTTCAATTCCTCCCAAGAAAACTTTCTCAAGGCTTGAGTCGATCGCTCGTCGCTGCTCACTAGGGATAGAAAGCCCAATCAGGCAGAGGACTCCATCGATTCAGACACGGGGATCGCGAGTCAAGATATCAACAGCGTCATATACATACACACCCTCGTACGAGGGCACCGTTTTCAATCATAATGATTGAGAATAACAACGGAGAAACGAATCCAGATAATTGAGGAAGGATCGTTATTAGAGCGTTCCCCACGGAGTCCTCGCCGGATTCATTCTCGGAGAGTTTCCGTTCAACCGCATCCGAATTCCTCATAGTTCCATTCGTTGCAAAAAAAAGTTCAGCCAATGATGAACGAGACCAAGCGGCGTCGCGTGCGTAGATCTACACGTCGGAGGAAGTCATGAGGTCGCTCAAACCTCTGGTAAGGCATCTCTCTACTTGCGTGGTGTGAACACGGATGAATGCAAAGCACGAAAACAAGAAAACTCGGATGCATCTGTTCGGATTCGTGAAAAATCGCAAGTGTCAGAGATCATCCTATTCATTGGATGACCGTAAAACCGAGAGATCGCCTTGAAGGTGAAATCTAACAGATGTACTCATTTGCATGCTGCAGCGTTCGTCCGCAAACATGTTTTTCGGCGACGTGCACACATGTGTACATTCCGCCTAGCGTGCATCCCGGCGGCCGTCGAGATTCGAACCACCGCCCTCGAGTTCTGGTTTCAAGATTAGCCGTGTGACCACGAGACAATCGGCCGTTTGATCCCTTTTTCGGACACACCGGTTGAATCAATTCCAACCAACGGTGCCTAGGTGAAGTGAAGGTCCTAGCGGACACAACTAGACACCAGAGGGAACGAACCGAATTGTCATTGGTGCTCCATGACGCCAGAAGCTCAGCCCCGCCGAAGCACGGTTACAGTCCCATGCCAAGAGGACCGACAATTTTACCGAGGTGCTTATCAAAACTGAGTGCCTCTCCAGGAGGACTCTAGCTTCTCGAGAACGCGTTCGATATTGGTGGTCGTGGTTCGGCACTGATTCCACTACCGACAGAAGCAGCAATCAGAGATTGAATGCATAGAGATCATAAGAAGTGAGCGCGTTTATCTCCGAGAACAGCTGGACGGTTGGAGCCAGGAATTGCGCTTTTGTTGTGAGTCGAACAGCCCTTTTTCTGGAGTGTGAGTATTCTGTCGACAATATCGTCGTATATACCGCCATAAATCGGAGGTATAATAAGGATATGGGATTCAACCAATGCAAAGTATATCGTTGAGTTTAGGAGAGCAGAGCGTACTAACATGAGCCAGAACTGTCATGCCTCTCAGCATCTAGCTTTCTATTTCCACCTCTCGTCATGTTGTACCTCGCGATCCACATCGCAGCTACAGTAGCGCTCGACAGGCGCGTAGCTACATTGAGGCAAATGAGGCATTGGCCCCCCCCCCGAAGACCTTTGGGTTCATACTATCTGTGTTGAACTTTCCGAAGGAGCGCAGCCGTATCTTCCCTCCCTTTGCGCATGTGTGAAGTGTCCAAAGACATGATCCAAAATCAAATGGAATCAGTATGATATCAAACACTGAAGATCGATGAAGAGATCAAATTTTGGATTGAATAAAAAGCTCTTCAGTCAATAATCCGACTCTGTTCACTAAGTCATTCGACTCTGTTTTCGAATGAAATTCGATAGCGTCAACGTCGATCGGTGCAGCCGAAATTTAGCACAAACTCGAGACAATGGAGAGGGTATCCGCGAATGTTTCGTGATTTGACGCAACGGTAGAGTACATGACGTTGTGATTAGAGACAGTTTCGTGTTGAAATACCCAGTGTTCCTCCGTCAGACTTGAAGATAAGGCTTTAACATGAAAAGACAGCGCGATCTCAACCATTTTTTCAAGAGAAGTTCGGGTCAAACTGCCGGTTTTTGCAGCAGTTCGTCGACTCAGAGCGAAATTCGAGAACCCGATGCTCCACATCCTTCACCACCATTGAAGAGACCGAAGACCGTTGACCATCCTTTGGACATCGGTCACTTCGCAAAAGCCGCTGGGATCACTGTTCCGCCAGTTCTGAGCGATGCGAAGAAGTATGAGATTTTGGAAAATTGTTGGACACCGAGTGAAAACTACGTTTTTCCAAAGATTCCTGAGTCGGGACGAACGCGCGTCTTCAGGTATCAGTACCTGAAACAATGGCCATGGTTGGCCTACAGTGAAGCTCAAAGCGGCGCGTTTTGCAGATTCTGCGTGATTTTCGCACGGAACGAGGCTTCCGGTCCTGGCAGAACATGGTCGCTCGGTGCGCTAGTTGCCACACCATTGAAGAAGTTCAAGAATGCTGTTCGAGATTTTGAGGGCCACCAAGACGCGCAGTATCACAAAGATGCTGTTCTGGATGGTAAGAACTTCATCGAGTGGTACGAGCACAGAGATCAGCCAGATGCTAGAGATCTGAGAAACTTGGTGGATCGAAACCGAGAGCAACAAGTGCTGAAGAATCGATCACGTTTGACTCCCATCATCAAAACTATTGTTCTGTGTGGGCAGCAGAACTTTGCACTTCGAGGCCATAGGGAAAACGGCAACGTTCTTTTCGATCGTACGGAGGCTGGTAGGAACGATGATGGGAATTTCAGAGCACTGCTCAGGTTCCGAGTTGACGCTGGGGATAAGCTTTTAGAAGAGCACTTGAGCACTGCCTCAAAGAATGCTATCTATACCAGCCCTAGCATTCAAAATGAAATTATCGAAGCAATCGGAAAATCGATCAGAGCAAAAATCGTGGCTGAGGTGAAAGCTGCGAAATTCTTCTCTGTTCTTGCTGATGAGGCAAAAGACGTCAGTAGGACCGATCAGCTAACCGTATGCCTTCGATATGTGACTCCTGAAGATGGTCAAGAGGTTCTCAAGGAAAATTTCTTCTCGTTTTGCGTCGTCGAAAGCAAAACGGGCGCTGCGCTCGCTGAAAGCATCTTGGAGGTTCTACGAAGCGAAGGAGTTGATGTTAGTAATATGCGAGGTCAAGAGCATGATGGATGTAGCTCAATGAGAGGAAAGTACAAAGGAGTCCAAGCGGAAATCAAGAAAATTGTGCCCCAGGCCCTCTTCTTCCACTGCGCCAGTCACTGTCTGAATCTAGCGCTCACGCATTCGGCGGACAACACAAAAATCAAACTGGCGATCGGCACCATTGCGAGCACATGCTCCTTTATCAGCGCCTCTCCGCACCGGATAAAGCTTCTCCAAGACACTGTTGAGTCCGTCCTGCCGGAGTCTAAGGCTCGACGACTCAAACCTCTTTGCGTCACAAGATGGGTTGAGAGCCATAAAGCCTATATTACATTCAAGGAGCTTCTAATTCCGATCATACGCACTCTGGAAGAGCTTGTCAAAGAAGGAGGAGATCCCGGTGTACGAGCCAACGAGCTGATGTCTGCGATCTGCAAGAGCGAGTTCATCTTGTAAGTATCTCAGTTGTCTTCCGGGTCCAGCACGGTGCGGACGCATGACACTGGCCCTGTGTGAAAACTTTTTGATTCTTGTGGATCCCGCGTCCATTCTCGGACATCTCGACCCCCACGAATCGCAGGAGGAACCCGTGCAACCCCACACTGTGGGCTCACGGCCCGAAACGTGTTACTTCGGACGGAAGCGCTGTCTGAATTTTTCTGTGAATCCCTGGAACGATCGACCGGTTTCCCGACACGTGCTAGCTGACAGGGCTCTGTCTGGGCCGAACAGCGTCTGTGCCGGTCGCGGCTAAGCTTCTAGGCAAACCGTCAACCGCCGAGTGGCGGGCGCGCTTGTTGACAAACAAGCCCGGCTACCTGTTTTCCGAAACATGGGACTGCCAAAAAAGGACAGTTCATCGGGAAAATCACTTAAAAGAACGAACCCATTCGTTGAGCTGACCAACGACGGCACTGTCAGACCGAGGCGTGTTGCGGCCTTGACGGCGGCTAACCGCATTGCCAAAAACTCCCAGTGTAAGATCGCGACGATGAAGAAACCTCTCGTGCGCACATCGAAGAGTGATGACGAGGAATCCATGACGACTGAGGATCAGGAGGTCGTGACACCGACACAGGTGAGCCCTGAATCTGAGACTGCCAGGTCCGCTGAGGCACCGCTGGAGACGAATGGTTGGACTCAAGTCCTCAATAGAAACACCGCGAGGAGGCTGAGCCAGACCAACGCAGCCATTGATAAGATCAGACAGGATGCGCTGTCCAAATCCAAGGGTCTGTTTAGTGTGATCCTGGCCTTGCGAGAAACTAGAACGGAGGAGGGTNAGGAGACTCGTGGAGCGTGATTCGAGGTCCTTCATGCTTCTTCTTCCGGCTTCTTCATTGTAGATTTCATTTCCAACCGAAGAAGTGCAATTTTGAAGTCGCGTCTCATTCTCCTAACGAATCCTCTAACGGCTATCCCTCACCTGATTTCTTGATTCTAGGCCGACTTCCTTTATAATGCGGAATACCTGAAGCTGAAGAAAGAAATCGAACCGATCTCACCGTTGCACTTCCTTCTTCCTAACTTATTCCACGGGATTCCGATTTCTCATCACTTTCATTCGTTTTCGTTCGTTCTTGAAACCCCTGTTCTAGTGTTGGAAATATCTGTGGATATTATCCGGTTCCCAGCCGATCGCTGAATTTATCATTCGTTTATTCTCGAGACTGTCTTTGCCACTCACACGTTCAAGAGACGAGCTAGATGATGCTAGCTTGATATACCACTAGGGAGGTCGGTTTACTTTTGTGATATCCAGCGTAAAGTGAAATGATATTTGCCCGTTATTCAACCCGGGTGCAGCACGGTGCGGACGCATGACACTGGCCCTGTGTGAAAACTTTTTGATTCTTGTGGATCCCGCGTCCATTCTCGGACATCTCGACCCCCACGAATCGCAGGAGGAACCCGTGCAAGGGCGTAGAAACTCAGGTGGGCGTGCCGTTCACCTCTGGTCTTCTCGCACTAACGAAAGAAATCGTACGCTTATTCCCAGAGGTAAAACCCGAGTCCAGACACGGCCTCATCTATGCTAGGACTGACTCCATCACCTTGGCACGTGAAGTTCTCAAAGTCACAGAGCTCCTTGGCACTCCGATATTCTCCCGATGCCGCGAGCTCGACCAAAACTGGACGCGCATCTGCAACGTTGATCGGGGCTTTACCGATGAAGAGATACTCTCGGAACTCGCCCATTATGGTGTGCACAGCGTGAAGAGAGAGATGATCAAAAGACGCGAAGGCAAGGAAGTTCGCTCCTACCCCTCTGACCGAGTGCTGCTCCGTTTCTCCGGCATCCCCCCTGAATCTGTGAGCCTGGGGGTCAGTGCTCACAAAGTTGTTATGTACGCTGGCACCCCCCTCTCGTGTTTCCGGTGTTTGCGCCTCGGCCATACCTCCTCCACCTGCCGAAATGAGGCTCGCTGTAAACGGTGCGCCCAGACAAATCATTTCGTTGCCGACTGCAAAAACGCACCTCGTTGCGCAAACTGCAAAGGTTCTCATGTTTCCAGCTCTGCCCGCTGTCTACTCAGAGCATGCGAAATGGAGAAACGTAAAACGATCATGACCTCACGGCTACTGAAGCAGATCCAGGCCTCGAGCCCGGTGGATGCCTCGGTTCGAATTATGAGCCGAGAGCCTTCTCCAGAGCCCTCCAGTAGCTCCAGCCCACAGGATGAAAACACTGCCAACAAGGGGACGAGTACACCTCAACCGCCCCCCACAAACCGTCCGAAATCCTACGCCTCCGCCGTCAGATCCATCGACATCAACAAACCAGATGGCAGCAAATCTCATGTGAATCTCCCGGGCACGACGTCGATCCCAAAGAAGAAACCCCCGAGAAGAACGCCTCCCGAGAGGAAGACCTCAAGCAACAAGAACCAAGAGAGGAAAAGACCACACAAGAACAGCTCGGAGCCGGCTGACAAGCTGAGAGCTGCCCTCAAGCTGCTTCGATCCATTTCCCCTCACCTAGCGGATCTCCTAAAAGGACTGCTCACACTTACGCCGGCCCTTGGATCCCAAAAACCTCACCGAAAACACAAAAGGGACCACATAATGGCCACCGGCAGCAACGGCTTCGCAGTGACTCCTCAAAAGACTGATCTTTCTCAGTAATACAGTTTCAACTCCATTCCCCATTCTCGAAATAATTCATGTCTAGTCCTCATATTCTTGAGACAAGCGACTCGGCTCGCTTCAATAATATTGACGAATGTAAACTCGTTGCCTTAGATCACTTCAAGAACCTTTTTACAAGCTTCAGTGTGATACATCTTAATGCGCGTGACCTCAGGAGAATTTCCCAATACGATGAACTATGCCTTCTTATCGAACACAGTGGTACTCGCTTCGATGTCACAATGGTCTCCGAGACCTGGTTTAGTGATAATGATGTGAATAACTACAATATACACGGTTTTAACTGTATCCAAGCTTGCAGGCAAGGCGGTGGCGGCGGCGGAGTCGCTATCTACGTGCGGTCCGAGATCCGCGTGGTCTCTTCGGAATCCTACTCAAGTGACGATGGTTCTGTGCAGATTGCTAGGGTTGAACTCCTCTGCCCTGGTTTCCGCGGGTTCGTCATCGGCGTCTACTCCAGGAGCAGACGCTGCCTCGAATCCCTTCTCGATCTCCTTGATACTGCCCTTACGTCTGAGACCGATTTTCCTATTCTCGTACTCGGCGATACGAACATTGACCTCCTCGGTGGTGAGGAGCACGTTCTCGAGTACAACTCGTTCTTCTCCAGTCGAGGCCTTGCCCACGTTGTTGATCTGGTTACCAGACCTAACCTCAGGAGGGATGCTCTCTCCCCCGACTCTTGCCTTGATCACATCGCCATCTCAGGCTGCGATCCCTACATCCAGATTTGTCCAATGGTTGTCGACACCGTCTTTGCCGACCATCTCCCCGTATGTCTCACTCTCACCGGTAGGCGTGACCTCCTCGACGACCTCAGCTCTAGAAATCGCACATCCGCAAAGCGACTCTTCGGTAAGCGAAACTACCAAATTTTCTTCGACAACCTCGCTAATGAGGACTGGTCAGAGGTTGCTACTGAGTCCGACACCAACATTGCGTTCGATCTCTTCAACTCCAGGCTTTTTGCCTTGTATGATAACAGTTTCCCACTTGTCCACAGTCCCTGCTCAGCAAGACCCAGCCGCTCGGAATGGTTTACTCCCGAGCTCTGCTACTTGCGCAGAATTGTGGATAAGACTCGCAGAAGGTTTCTTCACTCCCGTCTCGATCTCGACAAACGTGTCTTCAGCTCGTGGAAACGGCATTATAGATCCAAGGTTCGAGATGTTCGTCGTTCTTTTTATCAGGAGCGTTTCGGAAGCCTACTGGGAAAGCCCGCCAAGCTCTGGGGTCTCCTCAACGAGCTATGCGGCCGCTCTCAAAAAAAATCCGAGGTCCCCTCCAAACTCCTATTCAACGGGGCAACCGTTCATGAGCCACTAGAGGTCCTAGATGCGCTCAACATACATTTCGCCACAGTCGGTGAAAAGACCGTTGCCAATCTTCGCGAGGGCACTGCAGCTCCCACACTTCCCGACCTCTCTGACAGACGCGCTTTCGCGCTCAGGGAGGTTGGGGTGTGTGAGATGGCCCTCGAGATCGGATCGTCCAAATCCGATCTTGGAGGTTCACGCGACTCCGTTCCAAGCAGAATTATAGTGGACTTCGTGTCCACCCTCAGCAATCCACTAACGAGCATTTTCAACTCATCCATCAGGAATGGGGTCTTTCCGGATGGGCTGAAGAATGTCTCTGTCGTTCCGTTGTATAAAGGTCGCGGTCCAAAGCATGATCCTGGCAGTTTCCGTCCAATCGCTCTTGTTGGTTTCATCTCCAAAATATTTGAACGCATCGTTAAGAGACAATTCGAGAACTTCCTTGAGTCTACAGGGTTCCTCAGCAGTAATCAGTTTGGCTTCAGACGCCACCTCTCCACCGACCTAGCGTTGTCTCACACTTGGCAACACATTGTCGATTCCATCGACGCTGGCGGGCACTGTTTCGCAGTATTTCTGGATGTCGCCAAGGCCTTCGACTGCCTCGACATCCAGCTTTTTGCTCGCATGCTCGCAAACATTGGGTGCGACCGGAGGTGTATCGCATGGTTTACTTCATACCTCCAGGGCAGACGACAGGTGGTTCGCGTGGGTGATGCGGTCTCCTCTCCAAGGATTCTATCCAAAGGTACACCTCAGGGGTCGGTTATTGGACCTTTTGTCTTCATAACTTACCTCAATTATGTCCTCAGGGCACTCGAATCGGAATGCAACTGCCGCCCGCTGGCTTATGCCGACGATACGACATTGCTATTCGACATCCCTCGCAACCCTTCCCCCGATGAGCTCCGCAGAACCGAGCTCAGTGTCGAACGCGCCGTTGACATTTTCAACCGGTTCGGCCTCGTTGTAAATTCCGATAAAACTAAGACCGTTCTTTTCCACAATCCACGGGGTAAGGTCGACCTCGAAAAATATCGCCTCAGTATTCATGGGATCGATGTCCCCACATCCATCCAAGCTAACTGCTTAGGTGTTATCCTACACCAAAACCTCAAATGGCTTCCGCACGTCAATCACATTTCCAAAAAGTGCTTTGCAATCGTTTCCTCTCTAGCGCACCTCCGACGCACTGGCCTCGGCCTCCGCCTCCTCACTACTATATACCGTGCCCTTCTGGAACCCATCCTCTCTTATTGTCTGTCCATCTGGGGAAGCTCGTACAATAACGTTTCCAAAGCAGTCCAAATCATCCAAAACTATGCTATCAGAGCAAGACAAGACGGGACTCGGTCTCAGACTGTTACGGCAAACTTGGTATCCTTAAAATTCAACAACTAACGGAACTCGGGCAGGGCGTTCTCGCATTCAAAGCCCGCCGGGGCATAATCCCGGCAAAGGGTCCTTTCGAACTAACGGAAAATTCTGGCAGAGCCACGCGCCGCCGCCACAGTCTTCGAGCCCCTCGGGCGAAGACCACTCTTAGTGTGCACAGCCTCCGCCACCGCCTTCCCTTCTTATGGAATAATCTATCTCCCTCGGTGAAAAGCGCACCGACCGTCAAGAGTTTTCGAAATCGACTCCGTCGAAAAATTGTGTAATTCAAATAATTTCTATGAATAATGTTACCTCTGTTGTTTTTGTGACGACCGGTGATGAATAAACACATTGAACATTCAATGAACATATTACGGAGATGGAAGGTATCCGCTCACCGAGCAGAGAGGTATAAAATGAATAAAGGAAGTGTCCCCTGTAGGGGGAGTAATCACTTGTACAGAGACTCTTCGTGCGTTCATTTTCAAGCCGTCCATAGCCGAGCCGAGTGTCCCACGATTAGCCAGGAGAATTTCCGAAGTAACTGAGCTAGTAATCAGCCTCAGAAAAAACTATCACCTAGTTTCCATCCGATCGAAGTTTTCGGAACTTCTCGTCAAGAACCTGAAACGCCGATACGTCACTAGGAATCATCGGTTGCGTTCGAGGCAGCCACGGGGCAGCTCTTTACGTGGCTTCCGACGTGGACGACGGACTTCCCGCTGGCAATAAGGATGCTCTCGAACTTGAAGATGTTTTCAAAACTACCCTAAAGTCTGGCGCATAAGGGACGCATCCGATAAGGGACTCATCGTATAGGGGATTCATCAGATAAGAGACTTGGGTGCTAGACCCGGAACTCACAGAACTTTGAAATACACGGTTGTTCGTACTTAGAACTTGAACAAGACTGCAAGATGGCTGCCGGCTGGTTGCCAGCCGATCAGCTGTTCTTTTTCTTTGTGAGTGTGACGTCAGCCGAGGAAGCCGCGCTGACTTCCGAGATGTGATCGCGCGCCGGTCGAGCGATTTCCAAGCTCTGCCAAGCCGCTACCGATTTATTAAATGATCGATTGAATGAATGATGATTGCGGCGCTCTGCTTGAGACGCCGAATATTGAAAGATTCTCTAAATATTATGGTACATTTGAACTGATGATTGCTGGAATCGAATATTTTACCCATTCTCAACCCGATCAATGATTAGTGTGAGTTTATGTGAGCGTATATGGATGTATGTGCGAAGCTCTAGCGATTCCTATGGGCCGTACGCCACAAGAAATATTGAGAATTTGAATCTGACCAATGACAAGTTATGACACTACCAAAAGAATCCCCAGATCCATGCTCATCTTCGACAAGATTTGAAGACCTTCATTACCAGAATTTGATGATTTAGCGTCTTGAACTTATGGTTGTCGAGCCGTTGAAACTCGGTCTTCAATTGTATCACGTTGGGGGATCTCGACGAGATCGCGTGGTGAAAATGAAAGTCATTCAAGCAAGACAACTTGGAAAATTCGTGCGATGGCACTTCATCAGTTTGGAAACTTCTAGAGTGATCGTTCTTTTGAATATTGGGGTCCGAGTTGGATGCAGTTACCGCCTTGTGATCAACAGTGGACGACATTTGACTCTCGCAAGCTTCTTTATTTGAACGCTTTCTTGGAGATCCATCCATCACCAGGAGGGGGCGTCTATCGATTGAGGTATGTTTTCGGAGATTGTGATTCCATCTCCTCCGAAATCGATGTGCCATGGGAAGCCGATGGCGCCGTTGATGAAGCCATCAGTTACGACAAGATTCTTCGTTATCGCCTTCATCACAATCCTGTCCTCGAACCTTTCTCCGAACCCTTCGTCGCTCCAGAATCCAACACCGCTCGTACACAATACTTCTCATCTATCGAAACCGAGAGCGTCGGAAGGTCGCTTCCGCCCATTAGAAGAGTCCCGTTTAACGACTTCGGGGTCGGAACCATACGCCCGTTTACTAGTTTAAAGTTTCCTCTTCACCTTCGCTTCCCTCATTGATAGCCACAACGTTGACTCGCGACGGACGACGATGCTTCTCCACTTTTGATTCCTGGGACGCTGATTTCCCCTCTCATCCGGTTTTTCCTCCCTCTTCTTGAACTTGACGGATATCATGTTCACTCTCGCTATGAGGTCCCTCATTGACGTCGGCCGCGGAATCTTGTACTGCTGTCCAATGATGCTGCTTTCTTCTCTTCTTCGCTTTAACGAGAGAAAAAGGCGGAGAACCTCGGAGAGAACTGAGCACGAGGGTGGCGTAGGAGTTCGCCGTAAACCAAGAAATAACTGAGCAGAAGAACAATTGAATCGTCCAGTTTCAAAAGGGCCCAAGTCCATTTTGGTGGAAGGTCTCGAAGATTCTCCTGCATTGGCAAATTGAATCGAGGTAGGTTCGCGAAGGCATCATTAATAAGCCAAAATCGCTGTCTTCCAGAGAGTAATCGTGAATGTTTCTTACGACTCGAAATGGCGGTTCCAGAGATTCTTCGAGCCCGTCAACCAAAATGGACTTAGGCCCTTTTGAAACTGGACGATTCACTTAGGAAGTTTATTCGGTGGTGTAATTCCCTGGGGTTGCATCGCCTGCGTCGACTAGAAGTTCTAGACGGGTAGATACTATCCTGGAAGAAGGTCAAAACTGAGGATTGGCCGAGAGAACGTTGTCAATAAGATTGAACCAAGTATATGGAATCTGATAACATACTGCGTAACGGTTAAATCGACATTTGAAGCGAATATTCAGTCGCGTTGATTTGAGTCCTGAAAGGACTCTGTCGTAATGAGGCCGGTCCGACTCATAATATGAGGCGAGAGTATTGCCGGGCTCCCCGAAATGGTGAGGTTTCGAAAAATATCATAAAAAATGGTTTAAAAAAGTAATCACTCACGACATTGAAAGCGACACACCAGAGTTCATCAGTTGGGTCGCGAACCACCTTTTTCATTATGTATTACCGAGTGTATGTTGTAGTTTCTAGTTTTTTCTTGGCAGAATTCTGTAGAACATGCTTGGTAAAGAATTGGAGAATCGGAGAGCCGGACAATTTTGACTCGATTCCAGAACAGAAGACGTTCGAGATCGGTAACTTCTATCGTGTTCGCCACTCACATTGTGGCGAAATCCATGGTCTTGTGGGGTGGTCAGTTGAAATTTGGTCTTCCGGAGAGGTGGCGGCCTGTTGCGACCACCAACAACGGAGTTTTGTGGATGGAGCATTGGTGACATTGAAATCAATTTGGGTTGTCAAGGCTTACCACGCCACCATAAATTGTCTTCTTAGCTTGATGAGGCGCGATCACCGGATGGTCCGTTCGGTCAAGCGATCCGACTTTGTCGCCCCAAAGCGTCAGTATCAGAGAACCATTCTTGTCATCAACGATCAGGACGCATTGCATGGATTCACTCAGACTCAGAAACTTCATCCGCATTCAAAGACTCAATACGCTGCCGAGATGAATCTTGCAAGTTCATTCCAGAAATGAAGCTTTTGAAATCCGACCAATCGATTGTAATATTATAATATTTGTAGAGAGGCTGCTCGACTAAGAACAGGAGCCAGGCTTCAATGATCCATTTTTTAAAGAACCCGCTGAGATAGGATGATCTATGAATTATACTTTTTTTGAAATTAACATTTTAATCTTGATCATCATCTAAGCATCGCGGGAGGGTCTTCACCATCGTGTTAACGTCACAAGGCACATTGATGATCTGACCGACTAGGCCGTAATAGCCTTCATGACGTAAAAGTTGAATTTTCATGAATGGTATTCGTGGGGCAATTAGTCGCTCTGTTCGTGGATCTAACTCAGGCAAGATCAGACAAGGCAAGTTAGATGACGGAGAATACACGGACGGGGCCTTTTCCGCAGACGTTTCCCGACGACGTTCCTGGAAGGCTCGCTCCCACTCAGCAGATGTCCTGGGTCTTCTTGCCGGTTCTGATGAACGTTCCGCCAAGCGTTCCGCTTTTTGACGACTCCTAGTATTGGGGCGCGCCATTCAATAGCTCCCCCGAGATCGCTGACACGTGAATTAGGTGAAGTTCACAGCAGCTGAAGCGAAAACCTCGTTGATTGGAAACCAGCTTCATGTTATCTCGATTTCGGATTCCGCGGATCCGCAATTTTGTTTCTCCTTTCTCAGTCTTTCATCTGTATTCGATAGTTTGTCTGACAACCACCTGAAGACATAAGCTCTGGTAGAGTTGAGTCCAGATGCTCCGTGAGAAATGGTGACCTCATGATTATCTCGATAACCGATCGACTTGAGCGCCAGGACATCAGACTCTTCAGAAAGATCATTAAGAATGAAGACTGGTTTGACACGATATTCAATCTGAGTTCAACCTCGTCGAGACGGGGCTTTGTCCCGCAAGATCCTCCAGGGTGAACCACCTGTTCCCCTGGAGAATCTGCTGCCGGATCAACGGAAACTAGCCGCGATACTGTTATGTACATATATTTATGTTTATACCAAATTACCCATTCAATAAAACGAATGTAAGTCCACTTCAAACTCCACAACGGAACGACCGACGAATCGATCGCTCTCAAATTTTTCGTGCCGAAGCCCGGAATTCGGTCAGTTTTCTGCGAATAATTTTCACGTCGAATCAATTTACACCGAGTCAGTGGCGTGGCGTATCAAAGAAAAGTGCCGCCCGGGGCGGAACTTGAAATTTTCCGAAAAAGCCGCCCCCCGGGCCTCGGTCAGCCTGAAGTGACAACCAAAAAGAAGGAAAGAGGTCCAAAATAACAAAAATGCCGCCCCCTCGAACCTCGATCTGAACCGAGTTTGGAGCGAAATCCGGAAAAACGATTTCGTTATCATAATGACGAAGTAGCAGCAAACTGCATCAAGGTGTTCATGGAAGACGTTTTCCCGTCAAAAGTTAAAGATGGTTTTGCAAGAAAGCCAACATTTGGGGCGGTTGGGGGATGAATTCTGGAGTTTCTCGTATTGGCTGCCGTTTTTCGGAATTGCAACCGATTCTCGCGTTTCGGCAAGCGTTTGGAAATGGGGATCGGAGGGAATCTTTTTGTTTTCTCCTACCCCTCGCGATTTCAAATAGGAAGACAAGCAGAGACTTGCTTCCAATTCAGGTGAGGAGTCCCGGACTGACTGAGCCTCATGGTTCGGTCGGAATCCTTAGGTGCCTAAGCGATTCGCAGTCGTAGCACTTTCTCTCGAGTTTCCGTTGGTGGCTCCGTTTCTCTCGGGCGAAAACAGCAATCCTGATCCGTGCGGACGCTCCAGTTGAGTCCGCGCAACTCGCTCCGCATTGCAGCACAGGAGCTGAATTTTCAAAATATTTTGGAGTCTCAAGAGCAAGCTGTCCGACATTAGAGCCTTTCCGGAGAACAATAGAATTTAGATGTTGTTCGAAAGAGCGATGAAGACCTTTCTCTAAGGCCGACGCCGTCTTTCGCTCCGAGTAGGACAGGTGGTAAAGTGAGCGCATGCGCGGTAAACAGCCTGTCGTTGCCTCTGTGAGCACATGTGCCGATGGCTAGAACGAAATTGACAATTGTGTCGTCTGCAGCGTGCGTGATGGTGAAGTGCGGTGTCGAAGACTGTGCGGCTTCGCGGGAGCCTCCGGATATGTTCAGTGTCAGTTTGAATTTGTCAGACGAAGATTGTTTTCAGTCGTTGAGTCGATGTACGAACTACGACCCAGACGACAGCTATCTCATGTATGAGCTACAGCTGGAAAACCCTCAGAGCAAGAAAATTTTCCGAAAACAAAGTTCCGAGGAGCTCGTTTCGATATCGGATCTTTTCGAAGAAGAGCCAATCAATGTCAAAATCGAACCCAAAAGCATTCCCACCAACAAACCCCCGATCCCAATCGCGAGCTTCCACAACTCGGGAGAGAGGAGGATCTTGAGGAGCATCAGATCTTCGTCCGAGCCCCGTCAAGGTCGACGCGGATCCTTGGCATTTGTCGATCAACTCTTGCACGATATAAACGACCATCTCGGTTCAAAGAGAAGATTCTCGAGCTGGGACAGTGACAACGCTTCAACTTCTTCTTTTTCGTCATCGTTGTCTCATCTCGAAGTCGTGTTCCAGCGTTTGACACGCGCCCAAGTGGCGACGAAGGGTACGTTCGCTTGCGACTTTTCATTCCGGCCAGTTGTACAAAAGGGGCTGCAAAAAAGAATTTAGAACATTGTGCGGAACAACTTCTGAAATTTCGATCGAAGGCACGAGAGATTACGACAAGTTCACAGCCCGCCAAACGGAGAAGTCAGCTGAGAGTTCACGTAGCGCTCCAATTTGTTTGACAGCTCGTTGTCAAGCGGGACTTCTTCACAAAGCTCCGCGATCTGTCACGATAAACCCTCAGATGGACTACGAGCTCTTCTCGCATCACTAAAGGTCTGAGTGAGAAGTCGATGTTTCTTCTCTTCTCGAAACTCGAATAGGATCCACGCAAAGAGCGAAAGCAGTTGTTTGACTTGTTTGAGTACCACAAGGGGCATGAGCTTTATTACACGTTTGTACTGTTCTTCTTCACTAATGCACTAGAGATGCCGATGCCTGAGTAGATAGTTCCTATTGGAGTCCAGCGCGGTTGATTTTTACAAACATAAGCGACTCGAAAAGCGTTTGGTTGAGTTTGAGGTCTGTAAGATCTATGACTCGGTCGCAGACATTGGCCATGTGAAGAACATGACTCGACGCAGCTGGTATGTTCATCATGGAACGGGCAAGTTGGCACAAAGAGGGAAATTGGCTTTTGTTCTGACGCCAGAAATCCAGAGGGCAGTAGTTGATACAATCCGGAACGCACGGCATCGCGAGGTAACTGCCCACTTCGACCGAGTGGACAGAGTTGGATCTGCGGCTCATTTGAGGATTCATGAACTGAAAGAGTTTTGATTTACGCTCTTCTCCCGGAAGAGCCATCGATGTCGAAATCGAAATCGGTTCTGGAATACTCTGTTCTGAGGCTTTCTTACACAGCAGAGTGATTAGCCCGCATTGTCTGTCCTCCGGACACCAAGCAAGCTTGAAACGCGGGTCCAGTATCGAGCATAGAGCGTAGGTGTCGTTCACCTCGTATTTGGCGAAGTTCGTGTAAATGTATTGACTGAGTTTCTCGATCACTGGAACGAGGTGGACGATTTTGACATTCTGTAAATGCATTTTCAATCCCCTTATGCAGGGTATGACGTAACTCGCGGTGACCTTGTGACCCTCCCTGAAAAGGTTGTACGCTTCTTCAAATGGCTCTAAAATGTCAACGAGTTCGGTCAGAACGGCGTAATCTTCATGACTGAGTGAATTTATGCCTGAAAGCGCACTTTGTAACCGTTCGTGAGTCGTGTTCGCGACGATTGCACGAATGATGCGTAACTGTAGATTCCAAGTTGAGTAGCCGCGCTCCAAGACGTTCCGTAGCTCATCGAGTGCCGGACTCGGAAAGACGGCATTTCGGATGTAATCGACGACGGTGCTGATTTTGGAAAGAACCGCTTCCAGAAATGAGTTGTCTTTCGTGGCGAACGTCACACAAGTTTCCAGCGCCTCGGCAAAACATCCCATGTCTTCCAAAAACACGGAGTTCATATCTTTGAGATCAACCGACGTGCTGCACTCCTGCACTGCCATCGCGGGCGTTTCCAGCGCGTCGTAGTCCTCCATGATGAAGCCGGGGAGCGATGTCCGCGCCGACTTGGTGAGCTTTGTGGCGTTGTTCGTCAAAGTGTGAGAGACTTTCTGCGAGAGGTTGTAGTACGAGATCGTGTCTTCAAAGAGGTCCGCCACGTTCACCTTTATGTCGGGAAGATTGAAATGCTTCGAAGCCAGAAAGACCATTTTCAGACTCCAGTCATGAATGAAATGAGCTGACAGACAGAGGACGCTCTGTTGGGAACGACTAATCCAGATATCCTGTGTGATCGCCACCGATTCCGCCTCCTGAAGCAATTGGGATATCCTGAAATGCACAAATTCGTCTCATCTCTTCTGCGGATCGAACTTTTGGGATAGCCAATACGATCGTTTGTTGTCGTGATGGAGCGACAGCCTCTGCCTAGAGCCAGCGAAAAAAAAAGAAACGAACCTTTGCTGTAGGGCCCAGCGTTTTGATGGAAGGTAACTGAATGTCACGTGTAAGCTCGACGGCGGCTCGAAGGTGGCGTTGAGGGTGTGAACGAAATGACGAAAATCGGGTGAGTCGAGGAATTTCGGATCGATCAACGAATTCGACATAAAATTCACCAAAGCGCCAATCGCTCGCGAGTGCAGCATGTCGACTGAGGAACCTTCGTTCGAATCGGGCAGGATATCCGCGACCGGAACACCGTGAACTGTGCGTTCTGTTTTGATGTAACGCTGCTGACTGATGTTATCAGCGTATACTCCGGGATGTTTCCTCTGCGGAACAGAGTATCAGGGTCTCGGAACTTGATTTTTTTCAGTTTTGGAAAACAATATGGGATTCGAACTCACTTTCATGTGGGAGATGAGATTGGAGGTGGCTCTTCTAGAAGCCGATATGCTCGTTTTGCAGATTTTGCAAGTGCTCCTGAAGTTTCCATCGCCTGGCAGAGGCAACTCCACGTCGTACCATTCGAAAATCGGAGCCCTGCCACCTGCTCGGCTCCAGTTACTGCTTGAAGTTCCATAGAATGCCTGGCTTGTCGCTAATTGAACTTCAGGCACGATTTCCTCCATCAGTTAACTGTTGAGGTTTAACATGTGGTCGATTTCTGCGTCGGAGCACACGCAGGTTATCGCGAACCAGTGCAAAAAGTGTTTGTGGAGTCCCTCTCTCTCTCCCTACTCCGTTACTCCTCATCTTTTCAATGGAGGACGCCATCTTGGAAACATTGATCATCGCTTTTCGGTCGGGGAATTCGCGTAACGATGTTTGTCGCTTCAAATCACATGCCAGCACGGGAAATGACAGGAAATGACACTAAGGCACCAATAAAAAAGATGTAATTTCGTTTGAGATCGAATCGAGACCGAAGGTTCAGCGCATGCGCAGATCCGTCTGTCTAGCGAGTCTGCTCATGGTCCCCTCGGAGGAGTGAGGACCCGCTCAGCTGGCTCTCGAGGCACCGCTCGGCTGTCGATACACTTCAAGTTGTTTACGGTAGTCAAATCCGCCACACACCGAGAAGTGTCATCTCAAGTTTTTCTTCGACGAAAACCTTTGTTCGTTGCGAAGGCCTTCGCTCCATAACAGCCAGTCAGCTGGCTCGGAAAAGAAATCTCCGGCTTCGACCGCGATACACACCGTCGTAGACACAAAAGATGAAATTTCCAAAGTCTTCGCTGGTTCCGATCCTCACTTGAAAGATTAAGCAAACCGAAACAAAACTTGCAATCACAGAAATTCGCAAAAAGCACACGCATACCTCAAACAAGTCTTTCACGAGAATTCGACGATCAGAAATACAAATATCAAGACCGATCAATTTCCAATGCAACCAATTTATTCGGAATTTCATAAACGAGCTCCTGGATATGTCCGCCGCGAAGACTCGAAAAAGGAATGCGCGAGACAACCTTCGAGCGAGCTGTTGTTGAGGGAGGTTGGTGACCGGAAATTCGTCGCGAGGTCAGAGAGAAGAGTATAAAGCCGCGACGAAAAAAACAACCGACGGCGTTCACCTCTGAATTTCCATGAGATCTTGGCGGGACAGAGCTTCCGAGAGGGAATTGATATCGCTTTCCCATCCATGTCATGCGCTGCGAGTGTTCTAATCTATGACTGAATTATGTTGGAATGTTTAGCAAATCAATGATCGGCGGAAAGGCACTCTGGATGCAAGAATGAAAGCAAACATTTCGTCCAAGTATTCATCTTCAATTTCCAGATATCGCCGCTCTCACTAAGCTCGTGGCGCAGCAGACCGAAGCGGTGCAGAAGCTCAACGGACAGCTGCTTCAACTGCTTCGGCAGAGGGAACGTCACAAAACGAGACGACGACAGCATTTCCTGATGATTACTGCGGTGCTACAAGCCGTCTCTTTAAAAAGAAGTGAGTTCGTCTTTTTAGCTTAACGTCATTTCCAGGCAAGGCCGACATTTCACTGCAGCAGTGCACATTACTCGTCGGAGTAGACGTTGTCGCGGGAAACCGTTCCGCGTCCTTCGCGGAGCTTCATGTCCAGCTGACGAGATTAATAAGGTTTCTGTTTCGCTGACGCTCTCGGATTCAAATGTTCAGTATTTGACACCGCGCTCCGTGAATAAGCGTGTGAGGCTCGAATCCCGAGCCGCGACATCAACAACGAATGATCCCCTTTGCTCCACACTCTCCGCTTCGTCGAACCTCTTCCCCTCGGTCCAACTCTCTCCAGTCAGAGCGCACCTGCAGCAGTGTTCTGTTGTCATTCGAATGTCGTGGCCATCTGTACAAGTGTAGTTTCCCCTCCACGATGGAACAGCAAGCTGTTTAGTTGACTCAGCCGAAGGCAAAGTTCGCCATGAACTCCATCTTCAACGCGGCACTCAAAAACCTCGGGGTCGCGGATATTATGGCGCCTGCTACGTCCAGAGGAGGTAAGACCTATGGTTGCTGAGTAGGCGGTGAAAGCAGCTTTGTCGGAGGCGCGTGCACCGCCTTCGACCACGGAACTTGTCTAGACAGCACATCGATACAGAAACAGCCCAGCGAACTACCTGACCTTGAACTTGAAGGGATGTTCTTCGATTAGGAAGACATCCTTCGCTGAGGACGACCAACTGCGATCATAACCTGTGGTTGATGATTCGATCGAGCGGAGTAAGAGAAGCGTAATCTTGCGGACTCCTCAAATGCTCGAGAAACCGAACGACTTCTGTGAATCTTGAGCTCGAAGTTCCTGTTTCTATCGATATCAATGTTTAGGGAAGACTATCGACTCAATGGCCGATGGGGGTAGCCGACATTTTCGATCCCAAGATAGATGGTCGATCCGGCGGCTCCAAAAACAGCGGAGCAACAGGCCGCGCGTTCCAGGATATTCACTCCTGTGATCCGAACGGAATCCTTTACGGTGTCCGCTGCCTGAGCTGGATCGACTCCCGGTGGGATATCGAAATCGAGATCTCAACGTAGGAACTCGATCACGATTGAAGATTCTTGCGGTCGAGCGACTCACTTCAATTCGATAATGACTGAAAGAGATCATCTTTGAATGGGGATGTCACGTTTGAGGAAATCTGAAGTTCCGGTTTCTCTCCAAACTGTGCCTGGAGTCCAGGCTGTGTTTCTTCGGAAAAGTTTTGGAAACATGTTCGTCACATTCAAGTGTATTTGTGCGATGGAAGTCATCAGGGAGAACCCTGCTGTCGACGAAGAGCTCATCTTCAGAAGCGTGTCCTCTCTGAGATGGGCAGTCGATCCCCCAACATGAGATTGTCCGCCACTCTCGGAAGAAACCCTTTGAGGAATCACAAAGTAAACACATCCAAAGTTCTTCGTGGGCGGGCGACGTGAATCCTCGGAGTGCGACCACATCGAACGAGTCTCAGGCCACTGAAAAACGTACGCGCCCTCAATCAGATGTAGTACCGGCCCCTCTTCTGCCCATCCCCATCAGACGTCGAGTTTGTTTCTGTGATACGTTGCGCCAACAAAGGAAAGCAGCTCGACAAAGGAAGGCAACTTGCGAAAGAACAATCCGGCTCGTTCATTCCGAGCAACGAATATCGAACAAAGTGTATTGCGAGCTCGGCTCAGACGACTGAATCATTGCTTGCATTTCTCGTCTGACGAGATTTCGAGGGTGATCAGCCAGAGACCAGAAGTTTCCTTTGTTGCTGATTCGAGGCCGTCGCGGCAAACAAGATTCCGATCCCGAAACGGCATCACTGCAATTGGCATGACTGCGCAGAAGTGTCAATAATCCCCACAGTCAAGGACAGCATATGCCCCCGCTGATTCGGGTGGGATCTTCGAAATATGCGATTTCTGGGTGAATTTCGCGACGGAATTTGTTTAGTCTTGAAGCGATTTGGGTTCATTGAAAGCGGTCTATTGTCTCGAAGTTTTTCAAACTTCTAATGATCGCTTGACGCTTATTAGTCATGCAAAAAGGTGAGCTCGCTTGATGATACTCTGGAAGCGTACGTGGAGCTTTTCTTGTCGTGATGAACTACGGGACAGATGTGTCAGGCTGGAATTCGCTGCTGACAGTCGTGTCGTCAACCTCTACCATGCGGGTAAAGAGAGCTGTGTCAGCTGCAAGCGAAGGCTCCCACGGTAGCAGGGATTCATCCGGATGATCGAATGCCTCGGCCTCAGTTTAGAGTCTCAGACGAATTATTAGCTGTTTACTTCGAAGAAAGCTTTTCCGTCCTGTGGTTCGGCGAGTTTGAACCGTAGATTGACTGACCGACGGAGCGGAATGGAAACCATACTCGGATTGACATCGGATTCGCTCGTTTTGTAGAAAGACCAATCCGATGTCCAGCTCGAGAATCGGATGGATTTGTCCTCCTCAAGGAAGAAGGTCAAGTTTTCCGAAAAAAATAATGTTGTATGTACACTACTGCTGCGGCCACTGCCTCCTCCGTAATCTCGGTCCGGAGCAACTCCGGAGAAAGACACAGAATCTCATCTGTGTTAAGATCATGTTAACAACGATTCGAGACTTCGATTTGAGCTTTCAGGGCGACGCAACAGGACCCCGGGTCTGTCGTCGTAATGGACTCTATCTGACAGAGCTTTTCTGTTCTCCTACGAGAATTTGTCGAAAAATCCGGATCTAAAAACTCCGAACTGACGAACTAACGCGTTGGCCGCTTGGAACGTTCTAAGAAATCAGGTTCGATTCCGCATCGGTGACCTTGGATGACTTTTCAGTTTGATTCCTGGGTTCGCTGTCCTATAATCAGGAACATCCATTGCGAGGGATGTAGTGCTAACTGGCTCCAGACCGGTGTATCGCTCGTCCTAACTACCGGATTGTAAGGAAGCTGTCAACAACACACAGACCCATAATCTCTGGATAGTTCCGCCAAAGCCATACTAAGTCGTTCCGTTGCAACACCTGTTGTGATCGCGGAGAGATCCTCCCGCGAGAGAAGCGCTCCGCTGAACTGTGAGCGAACGAGATGAAATGAGCGGCGGACGGCTTTCATAGCTCCGAGTGCGGCTTAACCAACTTCCCCGAGGACGACGGGCGCCGAAAAGCTGCAGGTATAAAATGTATGAGCGAGTTTCTGCAGCTGCACGCCGGCCGTTTGATTCATGAATGCTAGTTTAGCCGATGGCAGGATACGAGCTGCCTGAACTATGACCTACTGGAGTGCGTCATTCGAGCACTGGCGTCAATGGTCTCGCAGCCGGCTTTACGTCCGAATAGTTCCTACGACGACCGATATCTTCAAGTGACGAGTCTTTCATTAAAACAGCTGTTCTCTCGAAACCACCTCTGGATGGCGGAAATCGAATGATTGGCGCCGATCTCGGAATTGATATCAAACATCTGACATTACTGAATCGTTGAAAGTCCTCAGAAACAGAATTCCTTTGATGTCGATGAGAGGAAGAATTGTGATGCAGAGAACTCGAGTTGAATGAAGACGTCCAACTGAGCTAATCGAAGAGATAACCCGTTCGGCTAGCCGGAGAAACAATCCAAAAATAGTTGTCCTTCCTTACTTCAACTTGAATAGAAGCGGACAATTAGATGCGTGAATGTGAGTTCGTTCAACGGCCATTGATCTGTTCGAATTCTCCACCGCAATGTCATCGTTCGTCAGTAAGTCACGAAGAACAAGCTGAGAATTCTGATCTGTTGCTCGGAAAAACGAACATCGTGAAAGATGGCTCTGATGTGAATTCAAACTGAGCTTCCCTCCCAGAGAATCAGAGACGGCGCCGCGCAATTATGTTCAGCAAAAGAAGACTATGAGGAAGTTTTGTCATGAATTATGCAGCAAACGGGTTGAGCTGCGATCCCTCTTGCGCTCAGTGGTCGCGGGAGGCTCGGATCCTCGAGTCTACGATTTATCTTCGCTGGCGCTGGCGTTCGGGAATGCCGGCTAGAAGGTTCTAGGGGAGCTTTCTCGAAATCAGATCAGACTTCGATTGAACTCCGTCTTCCGCTAGTACAGCTTTCGCTTGTTTGCGAACCAAAGCCAATTACCCGATCGGTTAATGTAATCAACGTCACAGGGTCTCAAACATCTCTAGAGAACTGACGAGCATTTCGGTCTTGTGTCGCGAGGAGACTAGTCCGCAGAGGCAGAGTCTGCACGGCCAAATAGGGGAGCTTTCATCCTTTTCATGTCGCTGGAAGTGCTTATTGTATGATGTCTGCTGGGTGTACGCAGCATCATTCGCGGGTGCGGTGGACGTTTCGAAGCGAGTGATCTCGAGACACGTCGTCGATCACTCGAAGGCTCTTGAACGAAAACATGTTTTCGACCGCGTTCGCATATTTGATCTTCGCTTGCGGATTTTCGCTCGCCGCAACAGATCCCTGTTTAGCCCCTATCTGTGTTGTTCACAAACCTTGCGATGTCGTGCTGCCTGCATGCGTTAGGTTGTTGCCGGTAGGTTTGGCTGGAACGAAAATTAGAGCGATCGTTTCACCTATTGTTTCCCCTACTCCGAGTTCGGATCCTTCGCTGCTTATCTTGATCTGAATTTACGTGTTACAGACGGCCGACAGATGGCAGTGGATCAGTGTTCACGCAAACCGAGTTCACGGCGTGCCTCGGAAGAAAGAGCATTACAATTTGAAACGCTTCTTGGAAGAGGGCTCTTGTCAAATCACGATCACCGTTGTCGCCGAGGAAGAGGCGGAACAATTCGGAAACTGTGACTATAAGAGGAGTAACGACTCATTTCGAAATTTCAACGAAATCGGAAGAATTCACCCAATTGAAAGCCTGGAAGCGCTGCACCAGATAATGAATGATCCTTCTTCGAGTGAGGTTCCGACTCCGAGAGAAACGTTTACCACATCTACATTAACGTCGCTTGACGAAATCGTAAAGATTGACAATGCTGTCAAAGAAACGAACGCACCTGAGGCAGAGGTTTCATCCGCTGCCAGTGGGACGAGTACGACTACATCACAAAATACATTAGATGAGGACGTGGAGGCCTCAAACCCCATTCCGATCGTAGAAGTGAAAATCATCGCAGACGACGACCCCGAGGAGCCAAACGGAGGTGGACAAAACCCCATTGTAGAAGAAATCAGGGTCGGTGACCTCTTCAGTATCCGATTGGGCGAATCGAACGACACTTTTGAACTTCAAGAAACGTCACCAAACACGAGGGTCGTTGTCGTTGAGGGTCGTTTCGCTCTCGGCTTCACGATTTTCAACGAAAACCAAGATATTTATGAATTCAATGTTTCTTCTCCTTCCGGCGAATCCTTCTCCTTCAAACTGCAACCGCTGTCGGAGCCTGAAACTCCCCTCGCACAGAAACCGGCGAACCATCGCTTCGTCACCGAATCGAAGACGTCTACTATGGATCTGAAGGAAGCACTGCGTCAAATCCAAGAGGTTGCCGACAACGATTCCGTGAAGATCCTCAGTGCCAATGACACGCAGATCGTGTGGCTGAGTCAGAAGTATCTCGGAGAACCGCTCTGCGAGACACCGCGCGATGAAGGAAGGGCTAGGACTTCGATCGACGATGGAGATATGGTGACTAGACTTGAAACATTGTGTCCGGAGCGAGAAGAAAAGAACAAAGGAGAGAAGAAGAGCGTACAGAATAAGTTTAAAAGAATTCTCGAGATATTCCTGATGCCTGTTTTCCCACTTGTTCTGGCCTGTTGGTTCGTGATCTTCACCTTGAGGTCTAAAATGTTCCCAAAAAAGCAAACTTCGAATGCCTCGAGTTTTCTCGAATATTCACGATAGTGATTCATCTTTTGGAAGGAGTCATTCAACGTATGATCAGCGCGTTGTGTTGTAATTATCCGAGGTTCTAATTTACAGGGATCGCTTGACACAGTTGTTGTGATCTCACGTTGTTGTCATAGCACCTCTACAAAGAGGTATTTTTCCAGTGGAGGAAAGTTTTACGAAAGATGCTAATCATCGGATCAATGTATGAACACTGAAGCCAGAAATATAAGTTTTGTTTCCCCGAAGATCGTTCGTTTCGTTTCACAAGTCCATTCAATGCCGGAAAGAATGTTCCTCCATAAATTATCGCCCGGCCTTCGAGAATCGTAAGAGGAACGCCGAAATTTCTTTCAGCAGAACGAAATTCAACTGGTTCGCGTTTTCGTCTCATGATTGACATGAACGATGAATCTGTCAGGATCTTTGTAAACATGAGCCTCGAGTTCCCGAGTTAATTTGTACGCTGTGGAGTGGATCTACTCCGCAGTCTTTCACAAAAGTTCCCTCTCTACAAGACTTTAAAACGAGCGTTGTCTTTCCAGGTGTTGACACCAAGATGAAGTTCAGTCTCGAACCGTTTCCGGGCGATACGGGTTTCACTCAGTGGCGGGACGCAATGAAGATGGTTGCTAGGCTTCCCGGCGGAATCCCTGCCGAGTTTCGGAAACAGGTGAGAGAAAAGTCTCGATAAGCAGTTGTTCCTCCTCGAGATCTTAAAAGCTTTCGACCGACGACGGGTCGTGGTCGCAGCGGAAGTGCAGCGAACGCGACGTCACTTTCAATGAAGCGACAAAACGATTGCATTGTATCCTCGCGCGATAGGCTCAAGTGAATGTCGCTCGCCCACGCCTGCGTTGAGCACGCCGCTAAATTTAGAATGCTATTCAGCACTCCGCAGCCAGAACATTAGCTCGAGGCAACTATCCCGTCGGAGACGGGATCCAACCTCGAATTATGCAATCACAATCGTTTCTCGCTGGATCGACTCTGATTCCAGCAACTATCCCGTTTCCTGTGCCTACATTGTCTGATGTCGGCAACAAAATCATTTGACGAATATTCACGAAGTTCTCGTGGACAGAACGCCCAGGAGCAATCGTCTCCACCTGTTGCGTGGTCACTTTCCATGAAAAGCTCGAGGGATGTCGGTTTCTCGATTTCTCCCGATGTGGATCACGTGACATCGAAAACTGCCGATTCGATTGCGGAAAAAGATTCCCATGTTTCCACCGCTGTCTGCACTTCGAAAATCTGAACATGTGCCGCAGCGGACATGCTAGTTCGTCCAACAGGCGTTAATCGTCCTACACAACTCGCCCCTGCGTAGTAATCAGCCTATGTCCTTCGCTCAACCCATAGCTGTCCCGGCCCATGACCTGAATCTGCCGCCACTGAAATCACTACAAGTGGGTCATCAACAAAACCCACCTCGCGTTAATTATCATCTATCTATCTGATTCCAAACAGCTGCAGATCTCTCGAACTACGGTCTGGTAGCGAAAGAGGATTTTGTTGTTGAAAATATTAATCGTTTCTCGCTAATCCGTCCTATCTGAGCGATCCCCTGAGAACTGCGTCTGACTACCAACATTCAACTCAGCCAAAAGAGCGCGGCCTTTCGAAATCGAAAAGGTCACGAGACCTTTGAGCAGTAACCGCTTTTGAAGCGCGATTCGTGTCTGGAACTGAACCGAGTCATCGCAGACATTTCCTCAGATTTATGTCATCTGTTTGCGACGTTGATCTGCTTTCATCGAGACGAACGATCACAACACACTTTCGCGAATTGTGTTCTGGTATGAGGAAGTTGAAACATTTCGAGGGCCGAGAGCGACAAGTGATTGTGGTTGGCATCTTGACCCGCCAGGAGAGCGGAGGAGACAACCTTGGCGTGAAAAGGCTGCAACAGCGAGTTTGAACAACGTTTCCGTGAGCAAACAACAATTTCTCGTCGCATCGAGCTCCAACTGCTGCAACAGCTGTGTATCTCGGCTTGAACAAATATTGAACAATCCAGCGACGCGAGATCTCGTTCAAGCTCCCCTTTTCCCCTTTGGAAAGTTAACTGTGTTTGAAAAATGCCCGAATCGGTCTCATCGCACGATGGGCCGCGTACTCTCTCATATCCATTTCATATTTCTCCGAAACTGGAGTTCCTCGAAGTCCAGTTCGGATGAAGAGTCCCGTGGGCGGTTAGGACTCCACTTGTTTTCCGGGAGCTGGAATTCTATTGCGTCACCTCGTGCTAATGAAGTAACTACATTTAACTCTATTGCTGCTCTTGCTGTTGCTGTTTGTGCAAGAATGTGAGGGAAAAGAGGTTTATAGTTGCTGTGTTGATTTATTGTAGTCGTATTAGCTCGAAGAACTTTTCCATTAGGCTCTCACTGAGATGCTGCAAAGGTCACAACCTCGAGGGAATCATGCGGTTCAGGAAACGAACGGTAAATGACACGAGGCCGGATGATTCTCTGTCTTCATCGAGCTCCATGGAGTATTGGATTACTTTGGAGTGGAATTATTTTGGAAGAACAGCAGCGGCGGCAGCAGCGGCGGCAGCAGCGGCGGCAGCAGCAGCCTGGAAGGACACTCCGCATACTTATAAGTCTCGAACAAAAGGGATCAAAGAGAACTAAACTCGAGAGGAATCAAATAACTCGAGGAACGAACTCATTTTACTTTTCTCTGAAAAGACTCGCATAGCCTCGAATGGCGCGCCCTGCGAGTATTAGAACATGTGTTCGCATTCCGTTTGCGTCGAGTCAACATTTCTCTAACTAAGATGACTACTCTCCGGTTTTCCCTCGAGTTTCTTTTCGTCAAAAAATGATGTTCCCCTCTCGTCGGGATGTTCACTTTCGGAATTGAAAAGCGTCAACATCCGAAAGCCTTCAGTGTCGGAACGTTGACGGCTGAGTTGTTCCCTGTCAACCGACGCATAGCTCAGCCTCAGTCAAGTTCACGGTGAATGTTTCCAGGCTTGCATAGAGCACAACGGTGGATCTGGGAAAGCCATTCCACGCGAGGTGGGTTATGAAACTAATTCCGGACAAAAAACCCTCGGCGTCGCACTGAGGCAGCCACGCGTATCGTTGAAAGTTCCGAATCAGCTCTTCATTGCCGCTGTTGAGAAGGGCCCGATTCTCCGAGAAATCCATCGAAAACAAGTTCACAAAGCGCGATGGCAGCAATAAACGGGAACGGGCCCTATCGTTGCGCTTCGATTCGAGAACGCCCTTTCTGCCGAAACGAATGAAATACAGGAATCGTACGAGGCATCCGGCTCGTTTCGAAAGATCACTGGAATTCGGAGCCAAACGGAGAAGGATCGATCGTTCCAGAACCCAAAACTCTCTCGATGTTGCTGAGCTACTCTGTATCTAGCCCGAAGCCCAACACGTGCGACAACTCTCCTCGGGAGGCTTATGCAGACATGAAGATAACAAATTTTGTCATCTCAAATATGCAAAGCGCCCTTCCGTGGCTGAGTTCGCGCTCTCGCCGAACAAAGGCGTAAGCAGCTAAACGAGTTCTTCAATCCCGTGTTCTCATTAGAGTCATGAGCTCCGATCTTTCATTCAGTTGTTCGGTTTTGATCTGCCACTTCTTTGAAGATGTCACTCTCCTCGGCCATGACCGCGCTAATATTCCAGTCAATTCTCCAGAAATTAATAGCTTTCCTCCTCCCACGTCATGGAAATTCTCGGCCACATAGATTCTAATTGGAAAGCGCTCCGTAGAATGCACAGGAATTCATTTCGGCTCTGGAAAGTACGAACATATTCGATTTTGGTCCCGAAAGCAACGACGCCGACTCAATTACTTCCGAAATGTTTGAGAATCGATATTCGTTTGACGTGTTGTCGTATTTTATTCGGCAAGCTGACTAAATATTCTGCTTTTCGGAACCTCATCACGTCGTTTCGCTCTCCATGTTCTTGCATATCGGACAAATTCGCGGTTCGAGAGCTGGATTCCAATGGGACTGACATCTACATCCAAATTCTGCATACCTTCTCGCTCTCCCATTCGCGGCCTCGCGTAATTCGCCTCACATAGCAGAAATCTTGTGACATTCTACTCGTTCCCACCTTTAGAGTCGATAAGAAAGAGTGGGAAGAAAGCGGTGTTACTGTTTCCACAATTTTTAGAATTAGTCGAGGAGCTCTGGCGAAACACATTCATCCGAAACCCCTGGTGGCAACAACCAATTTCCAGTTGGATTTGAACGAAACCTGAGAGCGTCGGCGAACGGCGATTCCGATTTCATGATTCAGTTCTGTACGAAGTGAAAGAGATCCTTCGCGGATTTCGAGGTCTTGATGACCGAATCTATTTAGAATTGATGAAAACCCAGGAGACTTGTCCGCGAACTGCGACCGACGAAGTCATACCAATGGAGGATCGGAATTCTAGAATGAACACAGCATCTTATAAAAACGAGTTTAATAATAATATGTTTATTGTTGTCCATACCATTTCATCAGTTATTATGTTACATGTGAACAGATAAGCTAACACTCCGAAACTTTCCCTGATACTCCGAAACCTTCAGACGAAGCTCCGAGACGATGGTCTACATCGGACAGTGCGAAAAAAAAACTGTCCGATTCAACCGCCAATAGGTTGTCCCTATGCCGTTTTCTCCGCTGCTACATTTAGTGGTTATCCTCCTATCATCAACATCTCCCCCGCTTGCATGCCGCCTTACCCTTGCGCCATCTTTTAAAAATCCTCCCCCTCCCCCCCTCCTCTCGCGCACCAGGTTGCCTTTCGTAGTCACCAGGCATTCAGTTGTCACGTTGCGTTTTTTCAAATATATATTACCTCGTCGTAATCGTTGCAAAAAAAAGTTGATGTCGCACTTGTCATCATCGAAATCGTCAGAGGTTCTTCGAAAACGGATTGATTTATGATTGATTCTTTGTCGTCTCTTCAAAAAGCTGGAGTTCAGATCTACAGGAGGACGCATTTCCTCTTCGGTTTCGGCTTGTACGGAGGACAGAGGACGGCGCGGATGGCCTCGTCGAAAACGTTCTTCAAACCTTTTTGTGTCAACGACGAACATTCAAGATATTTCACTGCGCTGATCTCTTTTGCCATGCCGAGGCCCTGAGGATACGTGATAGGAGCTAGTTTCCTGTCTCGGAGCTTGTCCAGAGTATCTTTATCATCCCGAAGGTCCAACTTCAGGCCAACCTGGAAGCAAGTGAAACGGTTATACTTCTGCTGTTCGTTTGCCGAATATGACAGGCAAGCGATAAAGCACAAAGATCACAGGGTCGATTCAAAGTCAACAACTTCTGTGCATGGATTACAATCGGAGCATCACCACAGTTTGCATTGTTTCGGTCAATCGGTCGCTTCAATGACTATCTAGTGATGACACCTGAAACCCAAACTCATTCAGGTGTGACCTCAAGAGCCGGTTGTCTTTTCTGATACGCCGAACGCTCCACACTCTTTCGTAGGATGGTACGACATGCGGTGACTCATTGAACGCTGGATGAGTGACCAACGATCGAGTGAGTCACGTCGGCTAGGAAATTCTGGAATCGCTGCCGAGTTTAACAACGGCTCACGAAGAACGCTCGCTCGCTCGCTTGCTCAAGTCAGAAATAATAACTCAGAGAACAAACTCACAAGAACGATGGGCGTATTAGGACAATGATGGCTGAGCTCGGGATACCACTTCGCGCGCACGTTCTCAAACGATGCAGGGTTCACCAGCGAGAAGCAGAGCAGAAACACATCGGTTTGCGGGTAGGACAGCGGACGAAGCCTGTCGTAGTCTTCCTGACCTGAAAATCGAAACAAGACTCAGTGAGAGTGGTTCTACTCGAACGAAAACCTATTTTTGAGGCACCGACTCTCCGAAACAACTAGTATGCGTAAAGAATCGAGAATTCAAATCGATCCAAAAGGATCGCGAAAAACGTTCAGCAATAACGGTACATCAAGCGCCATCCCTGGCAGCGTTGACGAATTCGGAAAGTAAATCTGCCCACGTCGTATGTTTCTAAAAAGGAGTTCTTCGAACGGAACAATCGGATGCTGAGCTAACGCTAGAATTCCGTTTCGTTTCTGCTCGGAGGAAACGATGGAAATGTCAAGAGAGATTGCCACAGCTGTGATTCTCGTTGAATTCGGCGACTCGTCTCTTCGGGTTCAAGACCCAGCAGATGCGTGATCGACGCGTGTCTGCGAGTTCTTCGGTCTGTTAAGCTAACCGTTTGTGTGCACGTCTGCGACCTATAGCTCGGCCTGTGTATTCGCCTTCGCTCGTTTGCTTCAGTGGCTTCTAGGTCTCGACACAGAATCAACAAGGGCAGAAAGGCCGGCCAGTGTTCGAGAGAATGTTTATTGGCACCGCTGACCGCAGTTGCTGCTGTGCGAACGCTTCTCCTTCCACTGCGGCAAACAGTTTTCTTCTCCAGAAATCTGAACATATCCGCTGAATCAAATGAGCAAAGCGTGGTGCCTTCTCAGGAATCTGATCGAGTCTTGCGTACTCATGTATCGAAGTATCCAAATCGATGTGTTCGACCAGAGCGGTCGAGGACAGAAGTGTGGAGCTATCGAGACAGATATGGTAGAGTTCATTCATACAAAATGACGGGCTGACCGTCAGATAGCGGAGCTAGAACCCGTGGAAAAGCCACCAGATCCAAATTCTGGCAGTTTTCACGCATGGAATATTATCCACGGTCTCTCCGAACGCTACGATTCGGGACCTTCAAAGTCTACCCGGTCGGTTATCAAACCAGTGGGGGCGTCCCTTCTACTGAATCATACGATTGGGAATGGGCCCTATAGAGATGTATGACCGGAAACGTTTGCGAACGGCGATGTGCGTCTATCGAAGGGCGGAAGGAGAGTGCTCATGCTGTACTTACCGGCGGTATCCCAGAGTCCTAAATTGATAGGTTTTCCGTCCACCATAACGTTGGCCGAATAATTGTCGAACACCGTGGGAATATAATCCCCGGGAAAGGCATTTGTAGTGTAGGAGATGAGCAGGCATGTCTTACCTGGGGAAGAGAAGGAACGAACTTTAGTTAGAACTCTTCACATATGTGATTGGATGTGCCGAAAGGCCTTCGGACATATTCGGCGGTGTCTGTACTCGGGCGTTTGTTTGCTCTCGTTGTTCTCGAATCGACTGAGAGTGAACGGCGGGAGGCCCCTGTGTTACGGTTCTACATCATTCGGTCTGTGTGGCAGACGGCTTTGACAATCAACTCATTGCGTCCAACGATCGCTCCAATCATCATCAGTCTCATCGGATTACCGACATATTCATCGGGTCCGTTCAGCTCAGGTTGTCATCATGCGTAAACATCGAAGCAAACAGAGGACTTCTGCCATGGAAAAATTTTCCCGACGGAGACCCCTGTCGGCCCACGAGTGTTGATCTCTGAACGTCAAAATGTCAATGAGGCCTTCGACTGCTCTTCTTCCCTTGCTAGCGCCACCAACACCGGCGCGTGATCAATGTAACACCCGCCAATTAGATTTACTGGCGATGCTGTCGCTGGCACCGCGGCTGCTGCATTGAATTGTTGAGAATGTATAATTCAGGATCCAATCGGTGCGAAACAATATCCCATCGTGACAAACTAGCAACACAGATTGCTCCAGGGTGATACATTCAGATCTGTGCTCCAGATTAGATTGCAGGGAAGTTGTCCTGTGCACTCCTCGATAGGTCTTTTGCGAGAGCATCCAGCCAAGCAGTCTAGCGGACACTCACTCGGTCAGTCATGCACTTCGACAGTCACACAGACTGCCATCGCAGCCGAAAGCGGATCCCTGTCGAGCTCAAAAGAGAGTTTTCGGATCGTTTGCGCAGGTCCAGTGGAATTCGAACCGCAGGCGTGGGGTCCATGCCCCCGAAACACCGGCCGCCAACTTGCATGTCCGGCGTCAGAAGATGAATCGGCAGCGGCCCTCACGAGAGCTCGTCTTCATGTCGAACTAGTATAGTCGGCCGCGAGTTAAGAATAAAATGGCGCCGAAGAATGACCTACCGACGGCTCCGTCTCCTATAACGACACACTTGATAGCCTGCATTGTGAGTTGAAAGCAGGTTTCGTTGTAGAGAATCCGGGCACAGTCGCCCGGACTGCAAGTCCTGCTCTCGGCCTCTAGCCCTGGGATCTCACAGCACACCGAAAAGCGCACTTGCTTCCGCTACTCGCGACGGCCCGAACCAACTCTCAAGTTCTTGTCACCCACCACAACACAAAATATGGCGTCATTCTCCTTAAAAAGACACCCCGCCTACGGAATGATGACAGTGATCCCGAGGGCGGGCGGTTGCCGCGTGGGAGAGGGCATGGCGCGGTTGTTTGAAAACACGCGACCGACCAGCGTCCTCACCGGGCTCGTGACCGCATCCGTACGAATCACTTTAAATTTCGCTTCGGCGCAAGTCATGGCCTCTCTGAGAATGATCGTGCAAATATATGCACGGCATCACGGTATTTAGGCGAAGAACTCCTGATTTTACCCCAATTCATCCAGATTTCCGAGGAAGACTGACGCCGAATAGCCACTACACATCTCTCGGAGCACCCTTATGCTCACATACGTTGGGAATCATTTTGAATCAAAGAAGGCTTCGCGCAACGTTGAGCTCTTCGAGCTGCAAATTTGATTTTTCACATGTGAAAAAGTTTGAGGGATTTCTATGACGAAGCGCTGCGAGTTTTTCCGTTCACGCTCGAAAGGTCGGAAGGTCAAATATTCCATGTTCCTCCCATTTCTAATCTGCTCTCGATTTACGGCATTCTAGAATACCTGACGAGTTTCCGCTGGCTAATCTCAGGCCATCGTTGAGCACAAGTCAGACGTACGCCGATAATTCCGAGATTATCAGAACTGTGGAACTTTGTCGACGACGTGTGGATTATTTGCGTATTGGACACGGGGTCCCACGAACGAGAACCAGGATAAAATCCAAGCTAGGTAGTTTGGTTCGCGGATTCAATCGCGAAAAATTCGGAATAGTAGAAGAATCACTTGGGGATAGGGGGGGGGGGCGCAAAAAACATATGAAATGTTGAGTTTTCTGATACATATAATGAATGGTTCTTCTTTCATCTTTCATCCGACTGATTCGGAATCCAACCCTGGCTCACTCAAGCACTCTTACAGTTATGGCTGACTCTCGCCGACCGATACATAGTCTACCGGCAGTTGGATTGGCCAGCCACCTGTCGTACCTGTCTCAATGAGAAAACAAATCCTGACGACGACAAGCTCGGTGTTCAGATCGTGAAGGACCTCCACAGGACGGGCTGCAGTCATTTAACAGGTGTGTAAGCGAGTTTTTTAGTACTATGATATCATTTCCAAGAGAAAATTGAAAAAGCGTCATTCTCAGTTCAAAGGCGTCACCGGAACTCCCGATCTAAGGAGGAGAAATGTCAATTGCAGGAGACGACGAGATCGCCGAGCAGAATCAAGCCCTGCTGAAAAGAGTCCTCTTGGCCTACGCGAGATTCAACAAGCACGTCGGGTACTGCCAAGGCTTCAACCTTTTAGCCGCGCTCGTACTGCAAGTTGTCGAATGGAATGAAGAGAACGCCCTGAAGGTAGGTCCGAGGGCTCCCAGCTTGAGATTTTCGTTTCTCAGCGGTCCCAAGTTGCTTGATTATTTATCAACTTCCGAAGCTCGTTATCACATTTGAGTTGATTTCACGAAGAATAACCTACACCCTCTCTTCAAGATGATGATATACCTGATTGAAGGCGTTTTGCCCAACGGCTACTTCACCAACGATCTCCAAGGCCTTTCAGTCGAAATGGCTGTTTTCCGCGATCTTCTACGACTGCGTTTGAGCGCTCTTGCCAAGCACCTCGACCGACTGCAAGCCGAGGCGAATGATACGTCGACAGGTATTCGAACATTGACATCCAATCCTCGGGATGTTGAACGGGAAATCGCGAACGATCGAACGAACGCTGGAACGGTTCCTCTCCTCTTTTTCAGGAAACAGCTACGAGCCACCCCTGACCAACGTGTTCACCATGCAGTGGTTCTTGACGCTGTTCTCAACTTGCCTCCCCGGAACTACAGTGCTCAGAGTTTGGGACCTCACGCTGCTGGAGGGTAACGAGGTTCTCCTGAGAACCGCCCTAGCGATTTGGGACGGACTCGCAGAGTGAGTAAATACGAATTCGGGAAAAGAGAACAAGTACCGTTGTTAGCGCGTTGTCGTTGTCTGGAATCTCTCTCAACTTTATTTCCATAGCTCAATATGATTGTTCTCGAACCACAAGTTTCATATTGCAAACAGAGGAAAAATAAAGGGAATGTAGTTGTTAGAGTCGGCACGAGAAAAACACATGAAGGTGCCAACGCATCTATACACGGACTGGTTCACGTTTTGAGAGTTCACGGAAACGGTTAATGGGATCTGCTTGAAAAATATTACTGGGGAAACATTGAGAAGCCACGCAACCTCATAAAAATACCTTTCTCGAAAAGCTCCCCCAACACATTATTAAACTACATAAGATTCTGGCAATAGCACATCATGAGCTGTAGAAATGCTCAAAGTAGTGCCGGATGGGAAAACACGTATCCGGATAAAGTGGGCACTGACCGTTTCGAGTATTGAACATGTGGGTGAAAACCCAGGCACTTTATATGGCTCCAGAACTGTGTCAGATCCTCAAACAGTTCGAGTATGCTAGGCTCGCTGCGAGAGTCACGTCGGTTGCTCAGTCGGTCGGTCGTTCGATCGATTTGAGAAGCGCCTCTCCAGTCTACACGTTGAGTAACATTTCGGTGGGATCGAAACTCGAGTTAAGTACAAAACTGATTGATTGCTCAGACCAACGATGTGAATTTTCACAGAAAGAGCTTGAGGTAATCATCTTCGTTTGAAGCATCTCAGGCTGAGTACATTGAATATCGAGTGCGAGAAGCGCATTTGTGAGCATGACCAGCACTCGATGAAGATAACCGACTTGAACAACTCATCCTCGATTCCAATGGGAGAACACGGAACTCGCTCACTCAGACGCCTCCTCAGATGTATGAATCACAAACATGACAAACTAAGAATTATCCGTCTGCGAATGGACAGAACGAACAATACCTACCGTTATCTTCATTGAAAATCGGTCAGACTCGCCAAAAACTGCCACTAAAAAGTGAGAAAAATATTGCGGCTTTTCAATTGCTCGGTGAACAGATCGTTCACACTTCGATGGGCTGTTTGGCACTTCTGTGTTGAATATTCGGGTCTACGAGTGAATCGGAGATTAAGTCATCACAACTTCGATTAACCCGATGAGCTGCGAGGATTGAGACACCTGGCGATTGTTTCATGTTCACTTGTGGGCTTGATGTGAGCTGCTCGCTAGTAGTTACTCACGTCATTCGTGAATGCCATGAAAGTTTTTCTTGTGTTTCACGAGTCGTTCTCTCCGCACGGTTTTATAGTTGCAACAGTCACAAACGTAAGGGTAATCTCCGGTATGTCCTCGTTCGTGTTTCTTCAAATTCCCGGAATCCGCGAACGCTCTTTGACAGAACTGACATTTGAAGGGTTTTGCGCCGGTGTGGATTCTCTCATGTCGTTCCACTCCCGGCAAATTGCCAGACTTGAAATCACAGAACCTGCACTGATACTTTGCGTTGTGCTTGTTGTGGGAACGGACATGCGACGCGTAAAGACCGCGTGTCGTCGTCGAGAACGAGCATTCGCTACACGAGTAAACGGACGATAGAGACAGACTTTGAAGAATTTCCAGTGCTGCTGAAAAGAGATCCAGAAACAGGGGATTAGAAGCCAGAAAGAAAAATACCTGACGAGGATTCATTGATCTCTGCTTGATTGCGCAAGAAAACAAACTGAATGAAAGGGGCACTGACATTCGGGATGATCAGAGTATCATGAAACGAAAACGAGAACCAAAAGCAACGAAGCAAAATTTATTTTGGAGGAGGGGGGGGGGGGGGGGGGCAAACCAAGACCGTAAAGCTCTGGGACCTTGACGGGAACGACTTCTGCAAGCAGGCTCTGGAAGAAAACCGGAAATTAGACTCGGGATTCAGCGAATGATATCACAAAGGCAAGCATCGCACAAAACCAAAATCAGACTGAAAGCAGAAGCGAACCTATGGGTTAGCATGCACCAAAACGGTCACTAGCACACAAACAAACGACCCGTCACCATGGATGAGTAAGGAGCGGAAACTCCTTTTTATTATTTACAACAGTTACACCTCGATCATGGTCAGTATGTACAATATGCTGTATGCTGGCGGAAGAAATTCTTCCTTTCGGAGGGAGAAAATTCGGATCCAAGACACCCATTCTCATTTCTTACGCGGTTTGCGTATTTGAGCAGCTCCGAGAAAAATCAGACAGAAACATGAAGGGGAATGATCGATTCAGATCCGAACTACAAGCGGCGAGGGAGCGTAAATATTGGACCACTTGAATTTCTTAATGAAATCAGGTCCAAACTCATCGTAATCTGTCCGCGAAACAGCAAACTGACGAACGCTCTCATCGTTGGCGATTAATTTCGCTCCGTTCCACGCATCCAGAGCCGGTTGCCGAGCCATAATCACGTTGAAATCGCTTTGGAAGGGGCGGACAGCTCGGATTTCGCGCTCGAGACGTTCTTTGAGGCCAGGGAAACATGCAGGACCACCTGTGACGAAAATCTTCTGCGCCATCTCCCTTTGTTCTTCGATCTCGAACTGCTGGAAAACTCTGTCGATGGTTTCGATGAGTCCCGCTTGCTCTAAGCCCAAGATCGCGGCCGGCTGGAACAGTATTTCCGGTGCGCGGAACTTTTCCGTGGAAAGATGAAGCTGATAGAATCTCGAAATCGCCGACGAGCTTTTCAAATTGTCCAAGTTCAAAACTGAAGGTCGTCTAAACTCTCGTTCGGTTTCGAAAATAATCAACTCGATCCGATCCAATGTGTCTTCATCTGAAAGCCTGTCTCCGTCGACGACCCGCTGTGCGCTGTCAGATATTCTAGACTTGAGATCCTCGCGGAGCTTCCTAAGTGACACCAGCCATGAGTCGGGATCCGAGAAATGACATAAATCAACGCACGGAGGGAGATCACTTTGAAGCGATGTTTCAATTCGATGTCTCAGCATGGACATTGTCGCTTCTACTTCTTCTAGACTATCGTAGCCGAGATCGCTGAGGGTGAACATTCTCTTGCGGAGGTCTTCCTCACAAACCGCCATTTCGTGGATCACCGCGAGCTGCTTGAGCTTTTCCTGACTGTCAATCAATTTCGATTTATACTTCTGCGACATGACACTCTCCACGCGCTGAATGATCGCGTAGCACACGTCCATTTTGCCTGAAGTCGTCGTGGCCGATGCGGAACCTTGAATAGAATTCAAGGGCAGCTGGATCCTGGTCAGGTTGCTTTTCGCGTGATCAACATCTCGGAAATCCGAAACTGCCTCGTCGTAATCGAGCGCGAACTCGCAGAAGGTGTGAGCCAAGTATTCCGAGCGCAGATTGTTTATCGTGACCGCGAGATGTGGGTGATTCAGCTGCAGGAGTCGCTGTAAGGTCGCAACAACGTTTTGACCCCCGAGGGAAATCCTCTTCGAGCGTTTGAATTGGATTTCGTTGTTGAGCACCGGGACGACATGACAGACCGCGTGGCCAAGACCGACGACCATAGCGTTGCGGACTTTGGGAATGTTGTGCTCCAAGCTGAGCATAGAATCTATTCCATACACGACACTGGGTACCCCGTAACATTCGAACAGCAGCTCGGACATATACTGGCGATAGTAATTCGGATTGCATATCGGTTCCGTCACGACGATCTGGTGATCTATCCGAGTGGCCTCCGCCGCGTGGAAACCGAGTTTGGTGAAAATGTGATCGAAAATATGCTCCTGGATCTCGGGGTGACTAGCAATGTTTTTTTCGAAGGGGCTCTTGAGCGGCATCCAACCCGAGGCTTCATAGTTGGCTATGTCGTTACCAACACAGATTTCACCGCCCTTCTGTCCTCGAATTTTCGTCGAATGGCTTCGGAATATCATCCGGGGTGTAGAATCTGAACTCCAACCCACTTTGCACTCGTACGAACCATTGTCGACTACGATTGTTTTCAGTGAAGCATCATATGGAGACACGGGGTCTGGAACCCTTTGAAGATCGGGGATTTCGTGGATTGTGTATTTCAGTTATCTCTCCATGCCGATTCTTGGCACAAGCACAACTCGATTTTTTCCTTCGGTTGACAATGCACTCTCATAGTAGGAAATATAACTGTTTGCGGTTTATGAAACATGTGAACACAAACACACACACAGAAACATACGGCGGCCTTCTCCTCGTTGTTGATATTGACATGTGGCTTGTGATCTTTGCGTGGCGGTGGGAGTGTCCGCGGGCGCTGACGACTCGGGGTCCCTGCATTCGGTCATCGGAGGCTTGGAAAGTTTTTCGTGGACTTGCGAGCTTCATTGAACGAATTCAAAATGGCTCCGTCTCCAATTTACGCAGCCGGATCATGGCAGTTGAGTCTGCGGATGAGTTCTATTCCATCATGGGTGTTCTGAGCCGAGAAATGCTGGAGTTCGGTCTCATGGACTGCAACGACCTCGTCAACACCATCTGTACCATGGCGCCATTCCCATTCCCCCAGCTTCAAGAGCTCCGCGAGAAATACACTTTTGACATTCGGCCATTCGCGCAGGCATCGTTCGCGTCAACCCCGAGGAAGACATCGATAAAAGGTAGAGAAGCGATGAAGACTGTGGAATATGACTAGACTTCATGATTGGAATTGAACGAGTTCGCTGAGTTCACCTTCACTCGATTTCAGAGTTTGTCGGTCTGCGATTATTCTACACGGATGAAGATGAAGAATCAGAAATGGAAGAAGGCCAACTAGCGCTGGCCTCCGCAGCTTGGTACTCCAACCAGAGACATAACAAAGCCAATGTTTCACTCGATATTGGTACTTTGAAGAGACAGTATGCCAAACTGAGGGACCGGCAAAGACAAGCTCACGTCATCCTCACTTCCACATTGAAAACCGCAATAGAGGTATCTACTCCAGGCACCAACATACTTTTTGTGATTGTACCCACCATCGATAAGATCGCCCTAGCTCCTCCTGCTGACCCGAGTTTCGATTCTCAGCAACAGGGCCAAATCGATCGACCACGGCCACGAACATCAGGACCGCGACCTGCAGTAAATAGTCTCCTTGCGGGACAAAAGCCCATAGTCCGCAAAGTACGGCCCACACCTAAGGTTCAATTCAGTATGCCAACGGAGGAGAGCAATGCGCGCGAGCCAAACCGGCCACGAGGGCCTCGTGCCATGCGAACGAAAGTCATGATGGACGAAAGATTCTCCAGACAAGGGCCCACGGCTCAATCAAGGGGCGAAACTCTCACTTGGGAACAGGTTAGTTCGAAAGCACTTGGCGACAGAAATGAATATCGGAGCAAGCTTTTATAACAACTCTCCAAGTCGAATTCATCAACGCAACTTTTCTTAACCGACTTGACACTCTCGCAGATCGAACGTGAGAAACGCGAGGGGATCAGACCGCGAAGCTGGAGCAGTAGTAGTGACAGTTCGTCAACGTCAACTTGTGATCAACCCGATTCCTCTCTCTCAGTGTCCCCATTGCCGCCTACTTCTCCGAGGCCGCAAACGGAGCGAACTTCGAATACTGAATCAACACCCGCGAGCTCCGAGACTGAAGGAAAGGTTGGCTCAGAGGATCCACCGAGAAACATACCGCTGATCGATCCTCCGTCAGCGGAGATCCAACACCCGGAAGAGGATTTATCTCCCAACATTTCAACGAACCCTGTGACGAAGGAGTCGGCAACCAAGGGAAACGACGTGATTCGGCAAACACGGGCGGCAGATGTGAAAGCGGAAACCGCGAAAACTAAAGAGACGAGACCAGAGAAACCTCAGAAAAAGTTGATCATTGCGGACGTTCCCCGAAGTTGGTCTCTGAGTGTAGATTCGAATTCTCCGCCCTCGATAGCAACCGCTCCTCAGATGTGGCATCAGATCCCCGACGGCCCGTTCGTCGAAGAGGACACAGATTGGTGAGGAGAGAGAATTACATGAGCATAGCCGATTTTAGAGAAAAAAAAAAACTCCAAATGAACACTGTGGGAGGTATAGAGAGTGAGTCGGGGTCTTCCCACGAAGAGACAGCTCAGAATCAGCTTATAGCTAAGAAGTTTCGTTACGTGCGTCGTCGCCAACTAGTGGACAGATCCACCGGCTAGTCACGAGCGTGATTCTGGAGGTTCAGGATCATTCGGAGCTACAATGGTCGAAATACATAGAGAGTACTCTCGGAGCATCGAAAGACGACTGCGACCTGACAAGTGGAACCGAATCTTTCCCCTAATCTATTCTGATTTCACAGCAGCAAAGCCGACACGGAGAAAACGGAGTAACCTCAGGTAGAGCAATTTGTGGAAGCTGGCTTAGAATGCTGCCGGCTTTCAACTAGTTGCACAGTTAGCGTATGTGTTCGTAAAGTGTGATCGGGCGTTGAAAACAGTGAGTCACGGTTCTTTGAACGAGGTCGTCGATTTTCACGAGTATGCGGAATCGTTGTGATGCCTGAGCGACGCATGAATGGGTTGATGCGACCGCATCCACGGGAGCAGTTAGAGGAACCAGGAAGAAAGTAGAGTTTTACGCGAATAAAAGATCGTCATTTCGGTTCACGATTTAGTTTACGGACCAGAATTAGGCACGGCAACCAGCTCTCAAACAATGGCCCGTTTTTTGTCCTAGAATCCTGTAACGTAGCTCATTCGTGTTTGCAGTGACAACATCGCGACCACGCCACCGACCCTTGACGAACTCCTGGAGCGCTACACCAAAGTGACGCATTTGGTGGAAGATGCTTCGGCGAGGTTAGTCGCGTCGACGTCTATTGATTCGGGAGACTCACGGTGAGGACAGATACTATTATCTCAATTCACTAGATCACACTATCTATTCACGTGCCGCCATTATCGAGGATGAGGTGTTTGCCTTCTGCGGTCTGTTCGTCTTCTCTCCATAACTAAGAGTTGAATTCATTCGTCGAAGATGACATTCTTTCTGCTGACATCAGACGTACATAGTTCCGTGACCTGTGCGAATAGACGAAGCTTGAGGGTCGGTCAAGTGGACAATTGAACGATCGAAGTTGTGCTCCTTTTGTCAAGCCATATATGTGACATGAAATTATCTCTCCGGATTCTCGATATGACCATCGTGATTTTCTTGCAGAACTCCACCTTCTCGAGCGGAATCACCGCCACCAATCTTCAATCCGTTTCCAACCAATCGACAGGCCTACCTTGATAACCAGGTCGCTCGTAAACTGGGTCTTTATACGAAGAATTGAACAACTCCATCCTGATTCCTCCAAATGCATATCCTTTGCTTCAATAACATTATCGTGTATGAGGATTACAAAGTTGTTAAGATGTCGAGCGATATCGCCTTCTGCCGTAGCGCGTTGGCTATGTGAGGAGATTGGTCCCGTCAGACCTTATTGTGCATTTGTAAGAGAGCAAGCACATTTGCGCCGGTCGTTACTGATTCAAGTTAGTGAGAACTCGTTCTTCCAATAGTGCACACACACACTTACACAGAAATAAGCGAGGAATCCTCAGAATCATATGTTGAGTGCAGTGTGAACTAGAATTCCTTTGGTGACGACCTCTGTATCATAAGAGCTCCCTATGAACTATTAGGCGTAGACTGGATGAATTTATGCGTCTTTCAACGCTTGTATCCAAATCGAAACCGTGTTCTTCTATCTCTTTGGTGGAAAACTGGAGGTTCTGAAATAATAAAATATCTTTATCATCAACTCATCGCCGCATACCAACTCTGTAGCACCTGCTGATGACTATCAATTCGTTTGAAACATGTGAGAATAGAAAGCGGGCATAGATGCAAATACATACTTTATTCACTGTCCGCTACAGCGCGGCGATTGGTTCTGATTCGATAAACTAGCTAACAAAGAATTCCTAACAAACCCTTCTCAAATCTCTTCAGTATAAGGCTCTGTGTAATAGAAAACATTGGTCATACAAGTACGAAAATAGCTACGTTTTACTCCTGTCACGGATGTGAATCTCGTGAAGTTCATCTGTCTCTTTTCGCAAAGTGGCGAATCGTGCTTGTATCACGTCCGTAAAAGCTTTCCGTTTGGTCACATCATCGGCTTCTGCTTCTTCCATCTCACGCTTCATTTCGCTGAAATCGAGAACCATTTGAAATCGTCGATCGCTGTGCTTCATATTCTCATCAGAACTTAGAAATGGTGCACTCTCTCACCTCAAGTCGATTGGCAATCCCACGTTGAAGGTTATAACTTGACCGAGTTTTGGCCGATACGGTTCGACATTCGGTAACAAAATGTCCATACCAATGTGCCAGAAAGGTATCACAATGGGACAAACTTTGCTGTCCGCTATCAATCGTCCCACGCCCCACTTCAGACGCAAAAATTCCTTTGGATTCATGTTGACCCTCCCTTCAGGATAAATGTGCACCTTGGGATCGAGGAAAAGTAATCATGGTCAGGCTTGCGTTTGCATAGAACGATGCTGAGTTCTGATGGATGCTCGGAAATCATGGCTCCAGTCATTACCCATTTGCCGAGATTTAGCAGCTCCACGCAGTAGTTCATTCCCTTTTGATACACACCGTCACCACGCACAACAGGAATGCACTGACCGAGTGCGAAGAAATTCGAATGCAGCTCTCGGGTGTAGCAGATGTCGTGAGCTGCGAGAGACCATCGCATCTTCTCGTTGCTTAGAAGCACCCTCCAGGGCAACATACCTGGGAAAACCGGAAAGATGAACTTCAATTCGAAAAAGTTTTCCCGCTTTGAAGCCACGCAGTCAGTGAACCCAACCGAAATCGTTCTTACTCCAAATGTACGGGTCGTCGAGACATGAGTGATGATTGCAGGCAGTGATGAGTGGTACGTGGTCTGACCGAGTTTCTACGGCGGAAAGAATCCGGTCAGCGTTGTGATATCTTGGGTAGCTGAGGAACTCTGAAATATCGATCTTGGTTCCGGTGCGCGATTTCTTGGTACAATGGAATGAAACTAAAGAACATTACCGTCGCATTTGATCATCGGAACTATCAGATCTGGTACTGTTCACAAACTCAAGTTATTTCTTAGCCGACTAATTTCTCGTTTTCTCCTCCATTACTCACGGCCGTGGTGGTCGCCGGCATGCCACCCGTGGCGCATGACCTGGATCTTTTAGCGCAACGTTTGCAAACATGACAACGACATCGGAATTACTCATGAGGCTCTATCGAAAAGCTCGAAGACTCCGAATCCAGTAATGTCAGTTGTTTGCATCAACGAACCTGCAAATATTTTCGTCAGAGTGCCAACAGCTGGTAGGACAATGTGACTCGCTATGTTCCAAATAAGCGATGGGCGCCCAGCCGGTGGCATGGGCCACCGTACTTCCAGCGGCATGGAACTGACTTTTCCAGTTTCAGTTTTTCCAGATCGAGCTGCGTGTTGGAGAAGTCGAACTTTCCGTCGCTTAAGGCGCGAGCTCCGTTGGTTTGCGGCGGGAGCGGAGTGCGAAAACAGCCCACGGAGCCGAACAACAGGACTGGTAACTTCCAAGTTCCAGCTCATGTCTTCATGTCCAGGATGAGGAATACATCCACTCGATCTGTGGAGCACTGCCATAGTCGACCGGGGATCAGATTCAGCGGGCTTTCACATGACACAGAAATGAGGCGGTGATTTTCAAATTTTGGCGCGGCGGGTACACACCGACCCGAGTGAAATATTTAGTCGAATGTTCGCCCTTCGTAGAGCAAAGTCGACTAACAAGTTCAAGTCTCTGTCGTTGTGATCCGCGAACCATGGATCGAAGCCCGTACTTCCAAGTTGATCCACACGAATTGGAGCTCCAGAAGAAACATCTGCCCTGGATCCCGCCGTTCGATCCTCGATTCCCGAACACGAATCAGAAAAGGAACTGTGTCCAGAACTATCTCGACTACCATCGCTGCCAGAAGAAGCTCGGCGAAGGAGACTCGAAATGTGAATACTACATGAAAGCTTACCGATCCCTCTGCCCGCGTCCCTGGACCGAAAAATGGGACGAACAAATGTCCGAAGGACGTTTTCCCGTGAAGATTTGATGTTAATGTACGCTACTCTGAGGTCGTCTAGCAGACCGCATAACGAAGAATAAAATCTGGCGATAGTCCGAAATGTAAGAACAGTGCTCTCTTGATCAAGTCATCAAGACAAGTATTCTAGTGAACATCCATGCTCAGTTTCAATAACTCGATGATTACAGAATGTGACCCGATAAAAATGAGCCGTAGACACAAACTCGACTACGACGCGACGTTGATCTCGGAGAATGATTCGGTATTGCAGATTCAAGATGGTCATCTCGTATCGAAAAGGCTATGATGGAAGCACCTCAAGAGCTCCCTCAGCTAGTTGCGAGAGGGTTACGAGGAGGAATTCACGACCTATGACAGTATGTCGCAATTCAGTTCGCAAATTCGTGTATATAAACACATCGACTTCACTCAGAAACACACACAGTACGTTTCGTCAACTTGAACTACTATTTTCACTCGGTTCTTTTCCACAATCAGAAGATATCATCGATGTCCGAGGCTGGTATGGAACGCTTAACGTACACACGGGATTCAAGTTGTGCTAGTTTCGGGCCTCGAGGTCTTGAAAACTTTGCGTTCTACAATGCCGGCGATGTTCAAATGGCATCAGTTCAATTCTGTGTTTGTCTCGAATATTTCAGCTCAAACGTTGTTTTCTCTCTCAGTGACTCTGTGTTTTAGGACCATTACCAAAGGGACCGAATTTCCGAAAAATATTATCGTCTCCCCCTCATTTGGCCCGCTGAGTATTTGAATCATAAGCCCCAGATCTAAACTGAGCATTGAGAGGTCTTCCAATGATATCCCTCGTGACAACGGGAACAGAGGAAGAACACAAACGTCAACTTTCGTCATTGGTCATCGGAGCGTAAAACGGAACCAGAATCGAAATGTGTACGCGAGGTAGTTTATCTCGAATGAGGCACCATTGGGGTTCAAGTCAAGGAAAATGTCACGCTCGATATTACTTAATACTCGGAGCCGTCTCGACTGAGATTGCTGTGATCACAGAAAACGCAATCGTAACTCTGGTTTCTGTAGAATTCCGTATGATAAATATACCTCATCTTTTGTGGAGGGGCTCCCCACACTTGTCACGACTTTCGGAAGCAGATGTTTCCTTTTGGGAGACAGAAGCTTGATCCCGACGTCTTGGAGACTTCTTGAAGCAGGACTTTCAAAAGTGAGCTCATCACAGTGACGCAGCAGGCTCGGGTCGCATCCGAGAACGAATCGCCTGGAATGGGGAACAATAAGTCTCTAGTTCGTTCATCCATCACAAAGATTGAAGAATCTGACAGCTCCGTGATATGATTTTGAAAATATCTAGACGACGTCGCGTCGATGGGAGGTTATAGGCGGTATGAGGCAGCTCGAGATTTTAAAACACACCCCGGACGAAACCCATGGGACGCGATCAGACGCAACGTTCTAAAGGTTTGAGTAGCGAGACTTAAGCTGCCACCACTCTGGAGATCTGAGATATCTGAGAGCGATCCAGCTCAGGAACGATCCACTCGCCTTTGCCGATGGAAACACTGTCGAGTGCACCCACCTTCTGCCGAGCTACTGTTGACGTTCCAGACAAAAAGTGACATTGAGAAGGCTACAGAACGCAGTTGCTCGAGCGCTTCGTCGAAACCCTCAAGGACCGATTCTCGGCGTTCCTAGTGCGTTTCAGACTTCTCTGACTTCATGATGTCATCGTGACTACGGAAATCATCATCTCAGGCACCCGAATTCTCACTTGAACACGACTTGACCGATCCACGTTCCGAAATCACAGCGGGAAACCGCCACACCGAACTCCTACTGCTGACACTGTCCTGTGTTCTGCCCTACCCCGGATCCTCGCAAGAGACTCGGAGGCACCGCCGGCTTTTTTTTCCAGCAAAGCATCACTGTTTCGAGTGAGAGACTGTCCAGAATGAATTTCATTTGTCATCAAAAAGAGAAACTTTTCGGGCAGTCAAGCTTACACATGTGAAGAACATCAATTTCGTGAAACTGTCCAGGGTTCTGATGAGGAATTCGCCGGTATTTTCACGGCATACGACAGAATCAAATATGTTTATCTGATTTCCGGTGATGGTTTGGTTTCGCGAACCGCTGAAATTCATTCTTTTCTTGCCCGGGACCGCTCAATGGTCGATATTCTGGAGAAATAAGTCCATTGCGTCAGAAAACTGAAAACGAGACGCGCATTTCACAGACGAACCCTCACAAACTTGAAGTTCATCATCTGTGGTGTCCTTCATATTCCTAGGACAATCGATTCCTTTGAACTTGAAGCAAGGAGATATTGACCACTGGAATACGAGTCAGTTTACACGCAGATCGATGAAGGAATGGCTCCGCAACGGAGGTTCCTCATCCATCGCTCCAGAAATATTTTGGCTTCTGTTGGGTTGAAGACACTTCGCCCAATTACGAGCTGGATATTCACTCGGCCTTCTTCCTCTGCATTATACTGTTGTATTTTTTATTGCTGAACTCTATCGCGCGCTCGTTTGGCGCTTCTCGCGTAAGAGCTCATGCAGGGGAGTCAACAATGAAGCAGCGGGAGATGAGCCGAGAAGAAATAGCTCGTCTGCTGTGTTTGACGGACGCAAACTTCTGACATGAGAATGAGAGCTCAAAATGCGTGAGGGAGAATGAACAAGATTTGTGGTTGAAGACCGAATCTTGCGACCACCACCGAAGCAATGCCAGAGATCACACGAAAACAAACCGGGAATTCATGCGAGGAAGTTGAGTGTTTCGTTTACTTAGCAACACAAATCCGACAAGTCGATCAGTGATGCTTATAACCGCCCTTCCAGATTCAGTCTCGTAAGATCGGAAGTTTAAATTACAACAAAAGTAGCTACACATGGCTTCGTAATTGAATGCTTTCCGAACGATGAAAATGTCATCGATAGTGTCGGGATGCAACGTGATTTTTCTTAATTTCGAATATTATCTTTTAACCGCTGAGAGCTGCGGTTCTTTGCGGTAAAAAAAAAAGAACCGCTGCGAAGTCTAGGTACGACGCGCGACGGTCCTTGAAGTAGGACATCTTTGGGATCATATTGTGAGTGTTCCGGAGGGTAAAAGACTGGCACTGAGGGCGGTGGATGCTCAGTACATCGATAACCGACCTACAACCTAGGGCTCAGTGATTGAGCCTCTCCATTTCAGCATCCCATTGAACGTTAACCTCCTCCGGGTAAGTGAGCTCGGTTTATGTAAAATCATTCGCTAGGCGGATGACTTTCCGCAGAGTTTCGAACAATTTGCAGATCGGGATGGACATTCAAGCAGATCGGGTAACGCGTCGACTACTGCAACGTACGAGCGACTCCTCACACAAACCTCTTCGGCTCACCAATCGTGATCTCGAAGGGTTAAAATGTCTTGGCTTCATCTTGGACAAGAACGTTGGTTGAGTGATCTCAACATATCGGACCGATTGCTTCCGAAGCATAGGCAGTCATTACCGAATTGAAGGAACGCGGGGAGGTTGTAATTCCATGGAGGGTCTACAAGAACTTCGTTTCATACGGAGTTGTGATGTGGGTTGCCGACGAGCGCAAGTTGTTCCTAACGGCGGCATTCGTGCCATTTCTGGTTTCAAACTCTCGATGAATAAAGAAACGATCGAAAGTGTTTCGGGACTTATTATTCGCGGCGATGTTTTCAGGTGCGAGACTCATCAGTGGAGGAAGCGGAGACACAATGGATGAATTTGGTCGCTTGATTCCTGCCCAATGACCGTACAACTTGCTAATGGGTCCTGAGGGCCTATTGACCGGTTCGGAAACTGCCGCAACTACCTTGGAACCTCTCCGACAAGCGGTGCTGCTGCCTCAGCAGACTGTTCGACAACCGGGTTAGAGGATGAACGTTCATGGACGAATCGGGCCGCGACGCGAGAATGCAGTCGTGAAGAGTGTTTCTAGACAGCTTAATGTCACGCAGTTGCGATAACTTAAAGAATCGCATCCAGCTAATGGGCCGATGCCGGAATAGGAACAGCGTACAGGTTCAGCTATCTAAAAGAGGAATCTTTGTTCGCACCCTATCGGCAAATGTTAAGTTATGTTGTAAGCTGTGCCCGCGACAGGTAATCTTCTTAAGCACCCAAGACGGAGTTCCCTCACATAAAAGCTTCTTTGAAGCTGGAGTGAGGAGGAATTAATCAGATTACTGCCTGTCTCGTACTTTCTAAGAAAAGAGGACCGGAAAAGAGACACCGGCTTCGTACTGTCCTTTCGATAAAAAGAGTTCCTCCTATCAGTCGGATGCGAGATGAGTCCTGTGTCGATGATCGGAATTTGTGTTTCAGAGAACTCAGCATCTTGCATGGACTAGAGCTCCCAACAACTCCAAATCGCAGCTTTGTAGAGGAATCAATCAGTCTATGTGTAGAGAAGAGCGAGGCTAATTTGCACCACATTTGCGTTTTGTTGCGCGCGTATAGTGGAAATAGGAGGATCTTCAAACCTTCAACAACCATTGTTAGCTAAGAGCAGTTTGTTGGTCCCGGCGCCGATGAGACCGTGCGCGAATGTCGCGATATTGTCATCAATATCGAATAGTCGGTCGAGAAGATACTTACGGTCTTTTCGAGTCATCATACCAGTGGAATGAATGTTCTTGCAAACGGGATTGCTTAATGAAGTACTTTTCCTCATTTTAATTAACAAAATCCGTAAAACTGAGGATTCTCAATGTTCATGGAAACGCGACAAAGCGAAAGGTGAAGCTGGGGATCAACTTTGAGCCGTTTCGTTTCAAATTTTGAGTTTTCGAAGTGTCTTCCCATAACTTATGACTTGATGAATTTCCCAAGGTCTTATTCCCAAAATTTACGAGTTAGCGGCACTTCACAGTACGTATTCTAGAATGAACGATTGTGAGACGGAAATTACGAGCAGATTATTCGTTTTTGTTCGCTCCGGTTTCCATTCCCTGTCGCGCGGTATGCTGGAGACGCACTTCGAGAGTATACACAAAACCAACGAAACCCTTGCCTTCACAGCAGCGAATGAAATAACGTTTTTCAGGGTTTCTTTTTCTTGTTCGATATTCAGGAATCAGTTTCAGGTCCGCTCTAAACATACCGAGCTTTGGAGTTAACCGTGAGACCTCGGAAGCTTTCATATCCTACAACAACGGACGCCCCGTTGTTGCTGGAACTCGGTCTTCGCAAACCGGAATGGTTCGGAGATGACAACCATGTTTGGTTCTCTATTCTTTGTCTTAAGCGGTCTCGCTGCCTGTGGAGAAACCAGCTCTGATTCCGGAAAGGAAGAATACAAACTTGATTCTTCAATTCGCTGAGTGTGCCGCAAAGGGGAAACAAGGTAGCCGAAACCAGAGACCAGACTCTCGACCGGGCGCTAACTACCATACCATGCCATCTTTTGAGCCTGCCTAACACGCCACTGGAAGTGATAAACGATACAAGGTGATTCCCATGAAAACTCATAATGGGCTACGTATTCGCTCCAGGGTCTGGACGCGAACCATGCGACCTCTGCTCCCACTAACTCTGCTCGCTGAGCCTCCTAATGGCTTGGAGAATGAGAACATCGTTTGGTATGACGCCGCGCCTTGCTGTTCAGGAACCCCCACGTCCGAGATGAAGGAAGCATCGCGTCGATAGCGCTCTCGGGATTGACATCCGGACAGAATCGAAGCAGAAAATTTATCCGTCGCAGCAAAACACAGGAGCTTCGACCCTTAATTTTATGTCGACGGAAACTGCGAAACCGTTGACTGTCATTTCGCCTCCTCGTTCATTAGCTCTCTGGCATCAGCCGCATGCTTGTTGTTCCCGCAAGTGTGCTTTGCCTCGTCGTGACCCCGGTCGTGTTCCGCGGCAAGCCAGAACGATCCCTTTGGGTTGTCATATTCCTGTTGGGAGCGGCGAGACGTCCCGAAGCAGCAGTTGCAGCGGCAGTTTGTGCTTTCTGAAGACCAGATGGCATCTGCATGCAGATAAGATTTCCCTCTGCGTCGCGAAAACTATCAGCAACCGCAGCAGAATAATCGTCACCTAAACGCCACGGTAAGACCCCCATTATAACGGACTCCAGGGTAGCTCGAAACAAAAAGCTGGTCATGTCAGTGTCCCAGGTAGCGTTACGTCCGATAAAACTCCTTACGCACAATTTCCTGTCGATGTTTTGCCACCGATAAGATCATTTACTGAATCTCGCACGATCGTTCTGCGAGAGGGAGCGTTCGATGTCCGAGGTTGTAATTTCTGTGAGTGTCGTTTCAATCAATCATAGTGATTTCGCTGCTTCGTCCACCCGCTCGCCTCCACCCAGGTCAGAATCAGAATCAATCAAGCGTTCGGGCGGTTTCCATTATTCCGGTGACGAGTGTTGCCACAGACAGACGTACGTTGACTTTTCTTGTTATACGTTACGATTGCTGGCGCTGCTGCTTACGGAATCGAATTAGCATTGGCTCTGGCTTCTGTATCAGCTACCTACTTTGAGCCTAATACTCATGATCTCCACGTCAGATTGCTTCGCTTATTTGAGATCCTATCGGCGTGTCCGTTCCTGAAACCCAATGCAGAGCTGACCGTTCTGTCGACAGTTCGGTGGCGCGGAAGATCTGACGAGATCTGACCTGGAATGAGTCGACGAGAATTCGGCCAAGTGGAGTAGACCGATATTCCGAGGTCCCTGCGTTGTGGGAGATGGGCGACCAACGAGATTGTTGCGTGTAACCCAGGGTTTCATTGAGATCTGTTGCCGAGTAGGTCAAATATCACAGCATCCGTTTGCGAATCATTCGAGACCGCGGATTGGACGTGTGATGAGTTACGAACCCGAAGCGACACGAGATTCACGGTAAACCAGACGGAAGTGTTATTTTCTGAAACTGCGTCAGCTTTAACACCATGCCCGTAGTTTCGCGTGCGCGACCAAGGGCGGCACAAAAAGTTTGTTAAAGTTTCGCTCCCCGAGGAATACTCCAGATCCTGGGCTCCACTGCGAGTTTCACGGAGTTGTCGACGCGAGAGGACTCACCCGCAAATGAGGTATGCACCGCGATGAGCCAGAGCAAACCTCTTTTCGCGATTCCTGTCTTACAAATACGGCCATTCTCAGCTTCAGACTGTGTGGACGGAGCATTGAAGAACCGAAGTGAAGGAAAACTTTGAATCAAACGTCAGGTGGTAGGGTGACACGGCTTCTTGTGCTTTTCGAATCCCAAACTTTGAGTCATAACTGATCTGATGTGCTATGATCGAAACATTCGACGAGATTGGCCGTTCTCAGGAGCTTTCCTTGTGTGGAAACGAACGTACTTGAGATGAAAGTGAGCGTCAAACGCTTGGTGCTATCTTCGCGCGCCATTTCCCTGCATCAGTGAGCATGCTGCTTACGAGCAAACGCGCAGCGGCCTAGCGGAGCTTCTTTTATTTCCGAGTGGGACACCGGCTGCCGTTATAGGCGTGTTTTGTGTGTGCGTCGGTCGACTCGCGCGCCAAGAGTGTATCGCTTGGCTGATTTATAAGATTCTTCCTGAACTCACCCCTCCTTTGCACCTTTTCCCTCTCCGAGACCCTGACCCGCAGCTCCCGAAGGCCCTGCTGCTCGACGCTCTTCTCGCCTTCTTCCGAATAGTTCTAGTGAAGCGAAAGGCGACAAGCTCCTGCCAGCCATCTGGAACCAACGCTACTACCTGGCTATTTTTCCAAGGAACCTTTCTTGTCGCAGCCACGTTCACGCTCTGGCACATATTCGCGAGCCTTCAACTCCATATGGCCGCCGCCGCCGCCGCGTCGTTCCCTGAATCAAGCTCATTTCATTCGGGGAAATTCACGTCCGCTTTCCGAAAGATGAGAAAACAGGCTCTCTCTGTCGTCGAACACGATTCCGCTCGAGCGAAAAAACGTTTTTTCCCCTCAACATGTCGTCCGCGACTCGAGGCTCGAGGAATCTCAACAGATGTTCGATCAAATCTAAGGAATGTTCACTCGGAGATCGCGCTGTTCTGCTTGCTGCTGATCCGTGTCCAGCTTCCATCGCTTGTCACTCTCGCTGTTAGATAAGAGGATCAGTCCGTGTCCTTGTTCAGTAAAGCGAGGAGCGAGGGCGAAGAGGACGGGATCCAGGTGTAGGATTAGCTTAGATTAGAAGAAGTAATCATTCTTGTCGGCAATCCATCGCGCAAAGCGTTTGATCTAATTTCGATTCTGCTCGACGTAAATTTGTGATCACCGCGGGTTCCTCGTCATGAAACGGGATTTGATGGAACATCTCTCGAGTCTCTGGAACCGTCACCAGCTTTCTATTCTCACTTTCCGGATCTACATCATCTCATCGAGCTCGCTCTTGGAATAGCAGCTACTCAGAGAATGATTACGTCAGTCGATGAAATTCTTCTTTGCACTCCTTTTTCCAGGCGTCGAGACCGCCTTAATTCCATGATGCTTAAATTCGTTCGAGGCTTGAGGGAGTGGCAAAACAGAGGAAGGAGAAGGAGTGGTATGACGCCAAATGAAGTTGAGAAGACGAACTCCAGGGAAAAACGCTAGAGGTAGCCCATCCACACTCGCGGACTGTCCTTCGGGAATGCAGCTACTCTACATCTACTCAAATGCCTGCATACTCACACCGAAATTCTCACTGTGAGGTGGAGAAAACAACAAAAAGTGAATTTCTTGAACAGAAGAACCCGTAATTCAGTCGATTCAAAGAACGATTCAGTGAAAACCAACGTTTGTCGGTCGAAAAGTGAGATGGTAGGAACGCACGTAGGAAGTTGAGCCGCGCTCTTTGAACGCCTAAACTACAGAGCTGTCGTTGAGTTTTCGTGTTCAGTGCTTGAAGGAGGAGACACGTCGTTTGAGGTGACAATGGAAACGCTTCAAAGTCAATTTCAGAGTCTCCAGCTCGGCCGAAACGCTTGTCCCCCAAAGGAGCGAAATCGGTAATGGCTCTACCCTTGCACTAGCTGAACAAGAGCCCCGCAGCGGAGTTGGAACCTCCGGAAACGTTGAAATGACCGTGAGTGAATGAGCAAGGTCTGGAGCACTTGAACTCATTCCAACAAATTGAGAGGAGCCCTCAGATGGGAAGCGAGTTTGGCCGTCGTTCAGGTTGTACTGCCTTGACGCAAAGGTAGAGAGGAAAAACGAGAGAGTTTTCGCATGAGGAGCTCGAGGAACCGAGGATCAGAGTAGAAATAATGCGCTCGGCGCGTGACCACGGAAAGAGTTTCCACAGAAACCGAAACCTCTGATCGCGGTCCGAATCAGGCGGGCGGCTGCCAACCATGAGCTGAGACGAACCACTGTCATCCGCTGTCTGTCCGTTTCTCTGATATCAGAGGCCGTCGTTCGAACAGCTGGACGAGCAGCCCACACCCAACGAGCCAGAGACGAGCGGCAGACCTTGGCAAATATCCAAAACCCCTGCTGGTTGTGATCTGACTCAGCGTCGCCGTCGCGTCGTGGGGACTTCGAGGTAAGCCCCATCGATCAGACGTCCAAGTTATGAGATAGCTAAGGTCGAAAGAAAACACCCGTCCAATATGTCATGTCCACGGGCAGGATGCGTTCAATGATTATTATCATCGGTGTCTGTGTCGTAGAGCATAATCCTTGTGTGGACGAGCTCCTGCCGAAATCCTCCTCGGAAAGTACTGCCGGACCATTCTCGTCGATATCTTCCTTTTCACTTTTTCAAAGGTATTGCTCGTCCGCATAATTTCCGGGAACAGCGAAGCCAGGCAATTTCTCAAGAGAGTCTCCTCACGGTTCGAGAGTGAAGGATGATGCTCGCGATCCAGATGAGCCGCGTCTAAGGTGCAAGAGTTAAAGACCGTGTTTAAAGCCGACTCTCCCTTTTTTTTTATTATGTCGTTCGACTCGACCGTTCGGAAGCTGTTCAAGCATGCGGGAACAGCGATCCCGATCAGGTGTTGTTACGCCGCAGTTTCTCTTGAGACAAAGGACGAGAGCTCTTTGTGAACGTGTCCTCCAGAAACCGATTCCAAACAACGAAATTTCGTTGAAGCAGATCGGCCCGAGGGAAGGAGACCGAGAAACGCTTCACTGATTCGTCCCCGAAAATGAGGAATGCTCGGCTTATGCTGCACGGTGCAACTGCAGTGATCTAGGCATCTGGACGAATTGTCTGTCTGGCGTTGCAGCTGACCATAACTTCAACGAGGGCGAAGCATATTACTCTGCGGAAACTCACTCAGTCATGAAGCTCTCGAGCTCACCAACAAGGCATGTTAACACAATGTAAAACATCCAACATCTTAGGCTAAAACTTTGATCACGAAGTCCGCTGACGCAACGCACTCATTTCTTCCTTGATTGACAATGCATTCGTTTGTCTAATTACTCTCTTTCACTCCATGTGTGCTCTTCTGATAGCTTCAGCTAATATCGTCTGTCTGTCTAATTTCTTTTGGGATAGAGTTCCACACTTTTGCGACCTTGGCACGGAACGGGTTTCTACCTATTAAGGATTTTCTGCGCAACAACCTGATTATTCTGGCGTCTCGTTATCTTGTTTCGTTCCTGGATCCCGAGAGATCGATTTCTAACACTTTCGCTCCCCTACCCAAAATTTGTTGATGAAGGAAGGAGCACATGCTATAGGTCAAAGATCGCGCTGGTCGAAGAATCTCTAATTCTCTCATCGTTATTGCACATGTGGCTGTTTGTTGGATTGCTCTGTTTTGTGACACAACAGTAGAACGGAAATGAATATATCCGTGAAACGAGATCTTTCCCATCTAACAACCGCTGTTCTCAAATCATATTTTAACTCAAATCCGTTAACTTTTTCGCTATTTTTGAAAATCCAACAAATCAGAAAAAAAATTACCCTAAAATACCCCAAATAACGAACTTCTCTGATGAAGACTTTATCAGATAACAACCGTGGCGCGAAACGATACCCCGAAGACACACATCGACTCTGATATCGCTACCATGGCAATCCTAGGGACCACTCGAGAAGTTTACTTAAGCATGGATGAATGCCCGGAGCTGATTGCCATGGAGCGCGGATCTCAGACACGGAGCTCGGTATGAACTGGAGCGAGATGAACTGGGCAGTTCAAATTCATTCTTCAAGTTGCTCGAATCACAGCAAAGCCGAAGCTCCCGTCCGTTATCAGGGACGTCCGTTCTCTGCCAAGTTCGTTATCTGTCAAGTTCGTCATCTGCCGAGTGCGTTATCTGACAAGGTTTTTGTGGAAAAAATTGAAAAAAAAAGGTTCGTTATCTGTGGGATTTTAGGGTAGATGAATTACATTGATATCATGTGAGGTGCAACATCTTTCAAGAGAATTCAGTGCCTCTTTTCAAGAGTTCCATCACGAGTAAACTGTCGTTCTCACTTTGTCTTGTTGAGCAGATTTAACCGGTGGAAAAAAGACGTCGTACTCTACACCCGAGTTGGGAAGGTTTCTCAGCATGCGTGGTCTGCGAATCGAAGAAGATATCATGAAAAGTTGGTTCCCAACGCCTGATTCCAGAGACGACACTGCAAGTCGAATACGACACGGTTTTCAGTTTCCATGCATAATACACGTTTTCGATTCGCGTTGATTATTATGGATATTTGGGTTATAAATTTTCCACAGATTCGCTCCGGGTCGACCTACAGAAGTTGACACCTTGGCCACGGCAGTTTTCGGCAGCTGGCGTGGCTGTGAAAGGCTTGCGTGGGTGCGTTCCGACGAGTTAACAATTAGCGTAGAGCAGGTGGACGGTCGGAGTGGGTCCAGATTCTGTGATATTGCATTCTGAAAACGACCATGAATGGGAAAGGCGATCAAAAAATAAGCTCCGATCACCTCCACCTGCCAATCGGAAAGATTTTTCTCAGGAATTAGGATGTGCAAAAACACCGTGGTCGTCATTAATCCGAGGTGGAAGGGTTGTTGTCCATAAATCAAAGCGAAACAAACTGAATATTGGATGCAAATCTCACAGAATCGGAACATGGTTGTGTTTACGGTTCCGAGACTGACCAAACCAGATTATGCCAGATGAAAGGATTGGGTCGAGATTTGGAGGAATAAAACCTCCTGGATGACCGATATGCAGTCATAAAGGATGGCTGGCACCATATCCATTTTACGTGATTGTGCTGCTCGCTGAACGTCAGTTGCACTCGAAGACCGCCGTGGATGCATCGCCGAATTCTGTTCGTGACTTTGACGGGTTGGCTGTCTAACGTGCCTTACGCGACGGTGACCGTTTTTCCATTTTTCGGCTTTCCGTATGGAAATGGTTCAAGCTCACTGCTGTCACCGACAGAGATGACCCTTCATTACTCAGTGATGTGCCTTAACGCTCCTTAGAAGTGATCAACGTTGAGGCTTTCGGAGAGCGCTCCTTCCGAGGGAAAGCTCCCGAACACTCGATACGCTGGAATGCCAGAACAACAAATGAGCCAAGTACTCAAATCCTCCAAACATTTTGGTAAAGGTAATCAATCGCCGGAACTTGACGCGAGGATCTACACGCCTGGAATCCACTCCATGAAGTTTCGCATCAGCTTATCGACCCCTCCCCCAACTATCATTTATCCGGACGGCGATAAGAGAAATCTCCACGGACCTTTTTCCATCGGAACTCGCTGAACGACTTTGATCGTGGGTGCAGCAATCAACGTTTTGTCGCTTCTCGCTGAGATGAGCTGAGCCAACGATCCGCACGTTTCACAAAGGGTCGAATCGAGGTGGCAGAATTAGTTCACGTGTCTGAGCGAAGCACTTCTGACTCCGTTTCTCGCAGGAAACCCTTCGTCTTATCAGGAAGCGATCGGCCATAGGTGCAGTGTATTGATGGTCAGCCGGGAGAACGCAACTCACCAACTGATTTCCATTTCCCACTTCGGTAGGCTGATCGATAGACAGTCCATCGAATCAGGGTCGAGGAAAGTCTCCGGAACAGAGAGACTCGCACCGCGAAAATGAATCAGGAGCCTTTATTTCGGATTTCTGCCGAGGAATGTCGTGGACGCTCTCCTGAAGTTCAGTATCTCTCGACGATGTCGCCAAGCGGGGAAAATGGCCGATCCCTCCTCTCGATCGGCTTGCGATAAAGAAACGAAGTGAATCCTGGTAGGGCTATCTCAGGAAAACCTTAGAACTCCCATCGATCATCCTCGGGGTGATCACTCGCGTACGCCTCCCATATCCGATCGACTCGGGAACTAGGTGAGATGCCGGTCTACTTCTCAGGAGGTTGGAAGTTCGCCGGAACTTTCCTTTTCTAAATGTTACGGACAAAAACGAAAATTTCTGAATTCCGTCGTTCAGCTTCATCTCGATATCCCGCAATTTTATAGCGATGCTCGCTCGATTTTCATTGAAATTTCATTCTAAGATGATTCTTTCATCTATCATTTCTGTTAGATGAAGAATGAATAAAGTGAGGATGGATGTTCAACATTTATGAAATTCGAAGCTTCTCTTGTGTCCGGGGTGTCCCGATGTGCATGTGCCGACTCCTCCAACTTGAAAAACCGAGCTGAAGTCGAGCTTAAAACTACCGAAACATACAGGAATGAGGTATCAAGTAAAAGTTCAAGATCAAATTTTTGGAGAAAACGACATAAGTTCTCGTTGTTCCCATGCCGAAACTGAGTCGCATGCAAAATTTCATCAGAGTTCCTCAAACGGCGAGGTCTCCTTGGAAGTCTCACGGTTTCCTTCGGCTTAAGAATCGCGAAAGGGAAGATTACCAAGCCTGATTTCTTTGTGATTCGATCCCTTCGATGTCAAAGGGATCGAATCGGCGAAAAACGCTGGAGTTTGCAAACATTTCGTCAACGTGAATGAGAATATTCTATTGATTGGCGGTGCAACAGAGTATACAACTTTGAGTCCAGGCCGGTTTCCTGGGTTTTGAAAGGACTGAACCCATACTTTCGTCGTGAATCCGGTCTCATTCGGATCCATGAATGTGGAGCTGTCGAACACTGTGTGAAATTTCTCATCATTGGAAGAAACAAAACAGAAAAACGGGGTGCCAGAGGTCGTTGCTCACTTGTGCTCTCAAATCCTCTCTCATTGAAACTTCTCATTTCTCGATAAAGAGCAGTTGGCATCTGTCCAGTCATTTATTCGAAACATAAATCTTCCCTACCAAATGGAGCTTCCCAAGACCGTCCGTCCGAGTCCGTCGAGTGCAATTTTGTGACCCCCAAAGCAGACGAAACAATCGAATATAGAGAATTGATCGACCAAGTTCAATTCCGAATCAAGAATGTCGGAATGTACTTCAGTCGGAGATCAATCATCTGACGGTAACAGGTTGGAGCTACGAATCTCGCATTCACTTAGTATTTACGATGACCAGTCGCTGCATCTGTGACGTTCAGGAAGAGTCCCGTGATCGTGCGACGCGATGGTTTGGTCACAAAGGCAAACCAGGCAATAAAAGCTTCTCCGCACTGCGACTTTATTCTCATTCACCTGCGACGCACAGAGGGCGTGGCTGGCAGCTAATCTTCATCTCAGATTCGTTTTCTTGATGACTAAATTTTTTTGGGAATGTGGAATGGCGATCCCACCATGTTTCGGGGCGCTGTGCTCGTTCGCCCCGATGGAGCTCCCGGCGAATGCGCAAACCATTTTTGTGCAGCCAAGTAGACGCTTCGGGAAATGATTCTTCCCGGCCATTGCTTGATTAGAACAAGAGAAGAAAGGAAAAGGCTGATTCGAATGACGCTGGAAATGAGACCAGCCGACGATCTCCTGCTCCGAGAGATTCAATAATATAATCGCTCTTGAGAAATGACTGAACGGAACGCTTCAGCTTGAATCAGTGCCACAAACCGCTTCGCTTCTTGGGTAGTTCTCGCAGGAGGAGCCTTCGGGTGTGATGCATCGATCGGTCCATGACAGCTGTCATCGCGAGAGAACCGCAGGAAAAATATTGAGAGATGTTTGTTCGCAGAACTGGGATCACACGACGGTTTCGACAGAATTTCATAGGCGGGATTTCTTCCAGGTCTTCACACTTTCCAAGTATCACTCGCCGAATATCATCACTGGAAAAGGATTCTCGAAATCTCAAGAATTGCCTTCCCCTATCTTTGCCTCTTCCTCAAAATCCAGAGATGAGCCACTTGGGAAATTCTCAGTGTCTTCGAAAGTCGACGTCCAATCTTGCTCGTCTTCGAATGTCATGGCTGGTCCAAAACAGCTTGTACCTTTTATTTGGGGAGAATACGAGTTCCTTGATTCGACACATTTGTTCAGCCGGCAGAAAATAGATTTTTTTACCTCCGTACTATTCCCTTTTCGATTTCGTCCGCGGGAGGGTTTGAACCCTGCATCAGTAATAAAACGTCCCTCCTCTGTAAATCGATATATAGACTAGTTCACCGTTTTCGTGGAGTCCATTCAATCTCTTGTTCGATTCAAGTTCTGCGGAAAACTTCTCATGACCGTGGCCCAGTGTTGCAGTTCAAACCGCCTTTTCCGAAGGCGGCATTCTGGTACCAGAGAACGAGATTCGAACCCACTCGAGATTGTGGTGCCACGAGTCAACATTTCATGCGGTGTGATGTGGTACGACATCCACATCCACACCCACAAGCAAATCGACACGTTGCGTGCAGACCGCTTAGACCACTCGGCTACCTCGTCGATCAAACTGAAAGACCTGATTACTGACGCCAATCCGAACTTTTCAATGGAGTTTTCCTCCGCTCAGCAATCTGTGAGCGCCCCACAAGTCGACTCGAACAGCCTCTTGACCACTGTCCGATCAAGTCAAACTGACCAACCAAGCAAGTTTATGCGCCGATTTCAGACAAGAAATCTTTCGAATAAGAAGCATTTCAGATAGTCTGAGAACAGGGGTTCGTTACACCATTTAAGGATATACAGGGTGCTCCCCCGTTCGGTTTTAATCGTTTTTCTCGAGAAATACGCGTCCAAGAGGAAAAACTGCGATGGATGACCCTACTGCAAATTCGATCAGACGTCCGATGAGCACAACAGAGAGCCGATTGTGCGATGAGACGTGCGATGTGACTTCGGAAAGTTGCACATGTCTGTCGCTTGAGTTTGTGGGTCATTGTTCTGGCGTATCTCTCCGAGATTCAACCATTTGCCCAAGTTTGCCGGAAAGGAGACTCGATAACGGGGAATTTAGTCGTTTTCACGTGAAAATTAGCTTCCACGGAAATCCTGTGGAGCTTATCGGACGTGAGATCGAATTCGCAGTGGGCTTATCAATCGCACTCTTTCCTCTAGTACAGTGGTCCGCAACCTTTTTCGTCCGGCGCCCCTCCGCTCGACTTGAATGAATCCGACGTCCCCCTCCCGATCCGAAGCGCCCCCCCTCACATTATTGTATTATGAAAACAGAATTTTAGCCTAATTCTTATCTGATGTCGAGTACAATTGTTTTATTACAAAGTAACTCGTTCTCCCTGATATCCTCAATGAGATACTTGCTGCTGCTTCGCGCTCATCAGGGAATCTATTCGAGTGAAAGCGCGACGAAAAAACATACTGTGATCACAAAGTCCGACACAGACACTGAGGGCCTGGGCAAGTGTCGCGCCGCGCTCCCCTTGGGGGGGGGGGGCGTGCCCCCCGATTGCGGAATTTTGCTCTAGGACAAGTATTTCTCGAGAAAAACGGTAGACACCGGATTCGGGATCACCCTGTATATGTATTCGTTGAATATTCGGGAACGATGGGCATCAAGGAATCTACCTCATTATTGCCCGAGGGGTCATCAGATGCTCTAAAGAATCGCATGCTAAATTGAAACAGAGTCCGGCAAGGAGTCGGAAATACGGCGGCGTAGTGTGTGCTCTTGATTGCCTATCTGTGACTGCTCGCAATTTCCTAGCCGAAGATCTGAAGTGCCTCTCGTGAGATCGGTTGAAAACTTTTCGAGGGTCTCCAGGGTCACGGAAACTTGAAGTAAAACAAACTTCCCGGCGATGTTCATGCGGCACGGAGTGTCAGATCGCGAAAGGTCCAAGTGCTCTGCGTGTTCCCTCTCTCGCTCGGGTTCCCTCTCACGCTGGTTAAGAATCCGTATTCAATTCATTGACTGCGGATGTGATTCGAAACAGCGAGCCGGAGAATACGAAAAGATCGCTTCTGGTTCCATCTATCATGAGGCAACCATCAACGGCTCACGTCCAAGTTATATCAATCTGTGATGTAAAAATCGGGGAAAGGCGAACGTGATCCGCTTGCGACATTCAAACTCGAAACAATCAAAAGACATTCAACGTCGAGCGAGCGGAAAAGCGTCATCGACCAAGAATCCAGGAATCGCGTGAAGGTTTCAAGGAGGGTGATCGCATCTTCGGTCATGGAAAAGGTGGCTGACGATGCAATTTTGCATTCCACGTTTCACGACATCAACGAGGTATCGATTTAAACGACTGGATTGAGATCTTAAAGTTGAATCCGAATGAACTGGATATTCTTTTTGGAAAATTTCATTCTTGTCTTGCTCTTTCCATCCAAAACCTTTCCTGCGAGAGAGCAAGTCTGTTCCGGGAGTTTCCTCAACCGGCGGGAAATCCACAATCTCTTCGGAGGGGTCATCAATTGTGAGCCACAAGCGCAAACTTCCTCATCTCACATCCTCTATCAAATTGGGAATAATCGAATCTCTCCGAGTTTGAACCGCGACTCATCCTGAAATCTCACAGGATACAACCCATTCTCCTCGAGGACCTCCTGGATATTGAGCCTCACAGAAGTCGGAACTGCGTTTTTCGTCGGTTCTGTGCTCAGTTGCCGAGGACTCCCAACAAGAATTTTTCGAGTGGTTTTTCCGTTTGGACTTTAGACTCAAGAGAACCTCCAGCGCTGCGTTGATTTGACGTTTAGCCCATCAGTCGATCGAGAATCGATTCGAAACTGTTGGAGTAATGATCAGCGAGTCTCCCTCGTGGTTTTCCAACCTTGTTGGTCGATCCGGAACAGCGTCGCCAACGCGCTGAGTGTTCCGTCAAATGCGTCCGGGAGCCCTATCGACGAAACGCTCAGCAACGAATGTCGAGAGCAAACACCGAGTTCCGTACGCCTCCCGAAAGATTTATGATGTGGCACAGAATCGGACTGCCGTGTGAACTGCTCGTAGCCTTGATTCGGAACATTCAGACCTCGGGAGCATTGACGGATTCTGAGAGACGAATCGCGTGTCTCACGTTGTCGCAAGAAGGAATGGACTGCGATAGGGATGGCGAGCGTTCTCTCCGAGGAATAGTCGAAGGTCATTCGATACGCAATCGAAACGTCGACCGATACCACCCAATGATTTCATCAATCAAAGCTTACACGATTGGCCTCCCGATACGATTACGAAAGAGTCTTTGAGACACAAGTTCCGCTCGCGAAGGCTTTACAACAAAGTGACTGATGCCACCGCGAGCTTTCACAGCTCCTCGATAGAGTTCGAGAGCATCGAAGGAAAGTTGCGAAATCTCCAAATCCTGGATTTCGAGAGCGACTTAAAGATACATTCCGACCCAGAGACCAAGTTCGCGACAGAGAGAGCATTTGGAGATCGAAGACGATCTGGTGGATCTGTTATTCAGATCGATATTCGACACTCTGTTTCCGTCGGGGAAGACAAGGAGGCAAGCATGAGTGGTAGATGAGGCCACAGTGCGCTTTAATTGAGGGCAGGCCATCGAACCGAGAGGAGCACTAGCCTTTTGGCCCTCCACCAAAAGTATCTAACGTCACGGGGCATTGTTCTTGAATTCGTTTTTCGAAGAAAAATGCATCGAGGGAACACTCTTCTCTCTCGAAATATTTTTCTCCCCGCTATGGGACCTCTGGCGGACAAGTTGTTCTTTCCGGTAAGCGTTATCAGCAGAAAACGAATGAACTTATCCTCTGGGTGGAATCGCATTTCTGGTATTCCTCACGGGACTCGCCAGCATTGATGAGACCGCATCCGGAAAGGCATCGACACTCATAAACCCAACGTTTATGAATGTCCCGAATATCAGCTGAAGGTCTTAAACCCCCTGTGAGTTCATCAGAGTCGTACAATGCTCGGTCCTAAACCTTAGATGAAATCTACCAAGGCCCCTTGTATGTAGGAGTTGCTAGGAAGCACCTCAGCGATTTGGGAAATCGTGGCCCAGGTCGTGTTTTTCTTATTCTCTCGGTGGTCTTTTCAAACTCCTTTTCTCCCTTGAGGGAGGGAAGCATTTTTTTCCCGCAAACGATGCCCGAGCATTCATGAAACAGACGCCCAGCTAGAGGGCCAGATTGTGCAATGCTCAGTGAGGGAATCGTCAAACATATTCTCCGTGAGCTTTGTGCCTTTCGCAGCAAGCACTGAAAACATCAAGCCACCTACAAAGGAAAAAAGGATAAACGAGTCGAGTGACAATTGCAGGAGAATGGCTACCCACCCAGACATGACTAAGGACGGATAGAAGGAAGCCTTTTTGGGTCCACATCACGCTAACGTGAGATATGGCTATCTCGGGCACACAGAACCACACAGCGCCATTATGGTGGCCAACATCAGTCCTGGTGTGAAACATGGAAAACTCTGCACTCCTTCAATAGGACACAACATCGCCTAGGGAGAAACTCTTCCGAAGCTGCGAAGCAAAATTAAAGGAGTCCTATCCGAAGCTCTCCTGTTTCTAATTCCCTTCCGTCTTGAGCTCTTCACGAAAGTTGTTTCGAAAGTCGAGAATCACTGGTTGGGATTTTTATTATTCCGCGTTCCACGCAGCTTCTCAAAACATGGGTACATCGAGATGACTGAACGACTCGGAGTTTGAAACGTAGTTGAGACACCTCAAAAGTCTTCATCTCCGTTTGAGTTCCTGAGTAAATGAATGCGGTTCCTCATGGTTCCCACCAAAATGAAGCTACGCTTGTTATCTGATTTGAAATGATGCCAAAGCAGGGTGGAGGTCGAGCTCAAGATCGTCTGTAGCGACCGTCCCATAACAAATGAACTCATCGAAACTCTAACGGAAGATAAATTGAATGAAAATGGTTGTAGTTTGCCAAAATAGTCCATGAAAAAAGTCCGCCTCGTAGGGACGTGGAGGAATGCTGTTTGATTGTCGCACACGAGAATCGATTGCCGCCGATCCGTTAGTTCTTAACACCTGCAAACCTACTATCGGTTGGACGAAGCGACACTTACATCAGGAACAGCGTTTGCGACTCTCAGATATTCCCCAGGAGGCCGTTGGCGGTCGAAAATCGGCAGCAATCATCGGCGCAACAAAAAACGCCGAGATAAGCCGAAATCAATCTGAAGCTCCCTGTCTCTCACTCCCCAGCCAACAAAAACAAGCTCCACCGATGGCAAGTGACCGATCCGGGATTATTTTATCATTCGTCTCTTCCAGATGGGCGGGGAATGTTTCCTCGGTGTCATGGGAAAACGAAAATACACTGGGAAACCCAATTTGCTCAGAGCGATGTTACGTCTACCTTGGAACAGAATGGCTTCTTGCCACAAAGTTCCCGGAGAACACCGTGGCAGCGTCTCGTCAAGAGAGCATTGCACCTGAGGTCGAGGGCAAACCCGGTGTTTATATCGTCCAGCAGGTGAAACATTGGTCTTCACAAATGTACGGCCGCTCAGAAGCAGGATGTCCCACGTTCAGAGGCAGGGTCAACGCTCAGATTCCCGTGCCCTGGTGGACCGCTCAGCACGAATCATCATCGATCGGCAAACGATGCAACTAGCGCGCGACTCCCTCGATCGATATTCGAATTCAGGATCTGCGAACGCAGCAAAGTCCGACGTTCCGATGCTCTACCACGAGCAACGTCCGTCGTCGTCGCATCATCTTTTCCTTCATCAGGACGAAACTTCCATCTAAGTGCAAAAAGTCGTAGCTCCACTCGTTCCACCGGTACTGGCAGTCAGAGCGAGGCTGACTGAGATTCGAGAGCACCGACATCAAAGTCCTCTTTTCTTGGGACGAGATCCGGGAATCGTTTCTCTGTTGCACGTTTACGAACGTGGGTCACAGCAGAGTGCACGTTTAAAAGGCTTGTATCAGAAAGCTGGGCGCAGTGCTCGCGACGTGCACTAACGACTAATAACCGACGGCTCCGCGTCGCCTATATAAGTTGCGCTGTTACTGCGCGCTCGGACGAGCCCTTTGTCTCGAAAGCGAATGGAACGAAAATGACAATTGTTCGCTATATTTTTTGCTGCCGCCGCCGCCGTCGTTTCTCCTTTGACCACCGCGGAAGCTGGCCATCCGAGCGACCGAGCAGGCTCACAATGCAGATGAAGCAATCTCATGGCGGTATAGAAGGCGCTAATACAAGTTCAAGTAGGGCTCGTAGAGCCTCAAAGGAAACGGCGCGCAGTCGAACCAAGAACAGAAGAAGGTCTCAAGAGGTTTGTGCCTCTCTCGAAGCCTGTCTTAATGACGGCGGACGGCGGCGAAGCCAGTCGATCCGTTCTCCCGTCGCATCCGAGCTGTTATTCCTGAGCGATTGAAGGTATCGTGACGCGCGGAATCCGTCGCGCTTCTTCAGCAGACAATGATCAAATCATCGAAGTGATGGTGAACTTCATTGGGACAGACTCAGCGGGAGCGGGGAAACCGCGTTCGGTTTGAAGTGGAGTCCGATTTCAGCACTTGTCTGTTATTTCGAAATCCATCGCGAACACACGGACCTCGACTTAGATCACCTCAACTACATTGACTCATAAAGTTGAGGAAACCAGTTCAAAAGTTGCAAAAACTCGAATGATACCCACAGTCCGAGAAATGACGACCAGGGTCACGTAAATTGATTCGGTCGTCCTCCGAGAGAGCTTGTTCGCGTGCTTCAGGAGTTATGGCTAATGTGGCAGCTCCGTCCTGTGCGTGTTCTAGATATCGATCTTAGTTCTGCCGTTCGTTAGAGTATTCTCATTCATGAGTGACTGGATGAATCCAGCCGCGTGTTTTCCTTCCACTCTGAATGAATAAAACGTCGCACAGGGTGACGGATTTCATCGAGCACTCCCGTCACCATTTTCAAGCAGCTAAAGTCCAAGGCTGTGTCGGGAAGTTTCTCGTCTTGGAGCTCTCATAACTCTTGGGGATTGTGGTTTTGCGAACGATACGCAGCGATTCTAGAGTGATGAGTAGTGCCGCGGCTGGATCTTCGCTGTCTCGACGTCATCGCGAAGGAATCGAATTAGATGAAGCAAGAGGAATTTCGTAAATTAAAATCGTTTTCGTCGTCTCAATTCCCCTTCTCGGTCGCTCTCCACGGCAGAGTCAGTGTGCGACTTGGGACTTGCTGCTCGGGAGGCTGATTCGCGCGCGAATTCGTTCGAGCAAACCATAAACCACTCCATGGCGGTTTCAAACAGAATGAAATTTCTCCGAAATTGAACCACTACTCCATCGAATAGTGGACGCTCCATTCATACGCCCGCCTTTGTTGTCCACATCATTCATCCGCGCTCTCGATGATAGAATCGCGTTCTTTTACTCTCTCACCGTCGATTGCGTCTCGGAGTTTCGATCGCACTACTCGGTCAAGAAACCTCTTTCCGAATCTTCACCAACTTGACTGATGATCCATTCAAAAACCTGGAACACGGCTGAACAGAAAAAATATCTGAGGTATCGCTTCGGTGTTCCCGCCGCACGTTTCTCTGCTCTGGTAGCTCTTTCCAAAACTTCGGAAAACTTGAAAACTGACTGTTGTCTCCACGACCAGCAAGCTGAACGACTCGTGAAAGGAGTCATCTGTTGGTCCGTGTAGCAGTTGTCTTTGTTGGAACGAGGGTTCTCCGAGGCTCGTTGGCTTGTGGAGGGCGTTTTCCTGTCACTACATTATAGGACGGCGTGTGATGACAACGACGCAGCGGCTCCATAGTCCACATGACATCCTTCCATCCTCATCAGCGCGGCCGTAATCATGAGAATTGTCATACTGTCAAGCTGGACAGCCTTTGAGAGGCTTCTTTTGCTCCTGTCCGTTTTCTTCATTTGTGAGAGGCTCAAGTGATTCGCAATCATCTTCACTCATCGGCAATCTCTTCTCCTCTGATGACGGGAATCGTTCGGATGTTCTGATTGGCGGCATTTTTGGATTTAAGTTTCGACGGACATTTAGCTTCTGTGAGATCTCAACAAACTTCTCGAGTGAAACTGATCCAGTGCTCAGTATTAGAAACACAAGTTTCATCCTGATGCGGCCCGGAATCCGAGATATAGGGAGACAGTCGTGAGAGGAATAAGGAGGATTCAGTCGTCCGCGGAGAGAAGCAGCGGATTCGTTACCAAAGAGCTCTCTCGGCAGAATGTTAAATGTGATTCCCAATTCAGATTCGTCCCCAATCCCCTTTAAAGTTTTGCGCGTAATCAATGGAACCCGAAAAATCTCTCCGTTTCGAAAGACAGTCCGGGGCTCGAGCTCGTCGTGCGAATCGGTCTCTGTTCCATCTTTCCAACTTGACGAAGTGACTTCCGAAAACCATCAATCAACAATCGACGCTCGATACATGAACCGAATGTTTGATTCTTCTGACCAAAAAGTCACAGCATCGATTTCGAGGAGAGAAACTCTCGCGATGACGCGGGAGTCTAACAAGAACCGATTGCAGAATACGTTCTTCGATCCATGTTCCATTCCGATGTGGCTGTTCGTCCCCGAAGCGAGCGCTGAGCAACGACAAGAATAGCGGGAAAGTGGTTCGATCGACCGACAGAAGTCAGGGAACGAACGTCACTGGGACGGGGGTGAAATATTCAGAAGCACGTTTGCGCGGCTAATGAAACGACACATGCGAAGCTTCTCATCCCGAATAATTCTCGATTCGCGATGCTTTCTTCCCGACACAGGGAGGAAGAAAAACAATTCGAGACCTTCGACACTTGATTTCAACTACGAGACACAAGGAAGTGAAAGTGAAAAAAGCTGTCAGCGTTAGGCGTGTGCGTGAATTGTATATCAATCGGTGCATCATCCGATCTCTCAAGTGGAGCGGCAATGCATTGCAAGAAAAACCTGAAATAATTCAACTCTGTGACGATAAAAACCCTCCAAGAGATGACAGCGATTCGATGCTGCATTGTTATTGAAGATCGGGGTTTGGAAATCGTTTTTAGAGATCGCAAAAAGCTCCATCTCGACGGTGTCATGGTGCACGTTGCTCTAATCCAAAGCATTTCCATTACAGCTGTTCTCGTTTCCTTGTTCGGCCGTCGGAAAGCGAGGTGACATGTGGGCTTGGAAGGTCTAGTGGACGTTTCTCCTACGGCACCACCTTCGTTACCAGCACCACGACCACCATCACCCTCACAACTGCCACCGAATCCACGACCGTTGTCGCCAATTAGTTACGGAAGGGGACACAAGGAAAGATGAAGTTTGGGGCGGGGGAGGGGTTGAGGTACACAATGAGCGTGTGTCTTTTCTGGCAAACAGGCGGGCGGGAAAGCTGGTGCGCGCCAAGTCCGTTCTGCGAGAGCTCCGAGGTGCAACTGAGGTGAGAAGGTCGTCGTCGTCGCCGCCGCTGCTGCTTTTCCCGCCACCTCTGCTGCGTCCAGGAGACAAGAAGGCAGACAGACAGGCGGCTAGCCGGCCGGCCGGCCCAAAGAAATCCTTCGCGCGCCGGTTGGAGCAGCGGCAACGGCGGTTGCCGCTACCGTCAGCAGGGCAGTCGGGCGCGCAGAGCACCCTTCGACCAACACCGTCTGAGGGAACGAACGAACGAACGAACGAGCGAGCGATGGTGCGTGCAGCGCATGCGCATCATCCTCAGTCAGCTCCGTCAGCCTGGCGGGCAGGAGGCTCTCTTCGTTGGCCCGACCGACCGACCGACCGTCCGTCCGTCCGTCCGTCGGTCCGTTCGCCTGCCTGCCTGGCTGTCGGTCGGTCGGTCCGTCTGCTGCTCTGTCTGTGCGCGCGTCCGTCGCTCCTTCCGTCGTGTCTCTCATACCACCACCACCACCACCACGGCCGCCGCGGCAGCATCGGCAGCGGCGGCGGCGGCGGCGGCCACGGCAGCAGTACAGAGGAAAGCGCGAGCATACGCATCGCATCTCTGAGCAGATCACCCCCTCCCTTTCCTCCTAACGTGGCGCGGCAGCCAGAGGGCGCTGGCTTGCCACTGCAGTTCGGTGGTCGGGTACAAGTGTCTATCTGTCCGTTGCTGCTGCTGCTAGCAGAGTTGTGTGAGCTCGCTGCCGCAGGTTACGTTGATTGTGGTGATTTTGAATCCACTGAAATCGTTAACAATGGTGAGTAAAAAACGAACTTTTGCGCTTTGCGTGGCCTCTCGAACCCCTCGACGATGGACTGAACAATCGAACAGGACGCAACCGAGAGCCGCAAGGCCGTGAACGGCTCGGCATCAGCTGTCACTGTGCTCGCCTGTCAAACTCGAATGAAATCGTTCCGGGCGTTCTCGTGTTTCCGCTGCTTCTACTCATGGATAAAAAAATCGTCTCTGGCCGTCTGGACACGGAGTGTTTGTTTGTTCCTTCGTTAGACCGTTATCGCGGTTGTTCGCAAATCTTCATCGAATCCTTGGGTTTCGTAGTCGCTTCGCGCAAACGGAGCCCTGGTGTCTGGGCCTTCGGGGTCCGTTGCTCGAGGGGCTGTCAAGCGGCTTTGTTGCTCTGGCGGTCGGTCGAGTTGCGAGGCTGTGAGTGAACTTGTGAATGAGTGACCGAGTGAGTGCGTAAGCGAACGAGCGAGCAGCCAGTGGCTTCGTTGGTCCGGTGAATCGTGCGTCTCCTCGGTCGGTTCGCTTGCTTGCTTACTTGCTTACTTGCTAACTAGCTGAATGCCTGGCTGCGTCAGTGGATGGATGGATAGACGGTAGGTCGGTCGGTTGGTCGGTCGCTCAGCTAACTGTTCACAAACTGACTGGTGGAATACAGACACGCTCATCCGTCCTCCGTTAGATTCTCCTTCGAATCGTTGGGGTTCGAATTGTCGTCCCATCGACGGATTGACCGAGCGAGCGACCAATCGAACGACCGACCAACTGACTGAGTAATCCACAGGCTAGTTCACTGTTTGCTTGCTTGCTTGCCAGCCAGCCTGCCCGACCGGGTGGCTCGCTGGGCGGCTTAGCCCCTCCCTTCGAGCTGCTGTGTTTAGCAGCCGCAGCAGTGGCCGCGGCATCAGTTAAGTACGTCGACTGTGACTGCAGTTCCACAATCTCCTCGGTTTTGCTCCGCTAACCGTGCTACACAGTCCGGTCACGGTTACAGCATTCGGATTTCCCCACAACGATTCCATGATATACATTTGAATCGAAAACGCAACGCTCAAAACGTTGCCCCTATCCGTCTCGCGCTCCCGTCTGCGGGACAGGCCGGGTGGTCGAAATCCATAAGATCGGTACTTCGATCTCAACGCACACAGTGAGCCCGTGGCACATCTCTCATTGCTCCGTCCAGAGATGACTTAAAATACTGCGGCATCGTCGAGTAAAAGTCGTAAATTTCGCGTCGGAAACATCGGATTTCCAAGACACGGAACGTGCCTTGGAACATCCGCAAGGGTATTCCGGGTCGCGTGATTGGTTCCCTCCAGGACATGCGGCAACTTACTGTGGCGTGATTTAGTCGCTGCGTTCGCTTTCGTCCAGCTCTGCAACGCGGTCCGGAAGTTGGAGATGCTGCTCTCGGAGAAAGGAGAAAAAAAAATAAGAAAAACTACTCGCTCGGCTCGTTGTTGAAGCGGCATGACTTCTTCGCGGTTTCTTCCGCGGCAAAGTCATCTTTCGTCGACGTTTCCGTCGCATTAATTCTCGGCGGAATCTGTTTCCCTGTCGACTGCTGTTGGGTTGCCGACTCCGCTGGACTTCGGCCGAGATCAGATTACCGCAGTCCGCCAAAATAAGCGTCGAGTGCCTTCAAGCTTGCGGAATGAAGGAGACACACAGACACATCGAGTTTCGACTTATGCCCAAGTTTCGTTCGATCGAAACAGTTTCCTCTCGGTCGGTCAGTTGCGATGGCTGAAGCTTCAGCGACAGCAGGAAGTCGCGATGAGTGGCGCCGACCATCTCATCACGTCGGAGAGGGATCTTAAGAAATTTCGGCGCAGCGTTCACGAAACGAGGAAGTAAACACTCAGATTAACCGGAAGCAACAAAGAGAATGAAGAAAGTCTGAGGGCAAAGCGGGCGGGTGAGCAAGTGTCCACCACCACCGCATCGGTCAGAACCAAGGAAAGATGACCCGCTGGTCACTCAGCGATTCTTCGGGCTTTTGCCTAATCCGATTGTTGCTGAGCCTTCATGATCGCCCTCGACTGGAAGTGTGCCTGAACGAATCTGTCTCCTATCGTTGTAGAGAAACTCTCCGAATAAAGCTCCCTAGGGAAGACACACTCACTGTACTCGCCAAATATGGAGCCTACTTTCGTGATGATGAAACTTGCCTGCCACAACCGTCGTCGTCGCCACTGCTGGCGACTTCGGCATGGCTAGGAGAGCGTCACGGGACAGGGGTGGCTGGGGAAGGGTGACGATTTGTTTCAGGTATGCGGGCTCGCGCCTCGTCCTCCGTGATTCAGGGCACCGCTCTTCATTCATTTAGGGGTTCAAGTCTGACCTAGTTTTAGAATTTCACAAAAATGCTCTCGACGTCAACGTTCAGGCATGCGCAGATGTGCAAGTCTAAAAGAAAACGAGTCAGGCGAGCTTTATAGCGTGCTCTTAGACAATGTGTCAAACGCAGTAGTTGCCGATGTGTCGTCTGTTAGTTTGTTTGTGGCTAAATGCCTGAATGAATGCCGTCGCGGAGTAATGGAGTAACGGGTTGACGGCCGCGTTCCGACGGCTTTGATTCGCTTCGAAAGTGCTGACGGCCGCGGAGTGGGTGTCAATCGCTGCTGCCAGTGCTTCATAACCTAGCAACCAGCTGTTTCCATGTTTGTCACGACAGGCGTAGGCCCATTTGTTGCTCGAAGGTATTCCAGCTCCGGATGTTCGGAGGCGTGAAGTGGAACACTCTAAGCTTTCTTCATTGATTTCAGGCCGATCAGCTGACCGAGGAGCAAATCGCGGAGTTCAAGGAGGCGTTCAGCCTCTTCGACAAAGACGGAGACGGCACAATCACCACCAAAGAATTGGGCACTGTTATGCGCTCCCTAGGTCAGAACCCCACCGAGGCCGAACTGCAAGACATGATCAACGAGGTCGACGCTGACGGTGAGCGGGCTTTCTTCTACTCTTCCAGATCCTACTCGATCTCCTGAGTCGAAACGAAAAACGATACAAAATCAAAGACTGGAAGCTTGAACTTGTCCACGCGGAACTCTAGCCAGTGGTAAACAATCGAAAAGAGTCTCGAACAGACGGACGGACGGACGAAGGGGTTGCGGAACATGGCCTCAGATTGGCAACACCTGTCAGACCGCGTGGTAATTGTGGCCGTAACGCCCTGTTAATGTCGGCCACACGGCCGATGTTCTTTGTCGACTGACTTGCGTGCTTCTCTCTATATATGTACATCAGCCGGCCGTGTGCCAACTTCATATCCGCATGCCATGATGCAAGAGCATCTATATTTCTTTTCTTATTCTGATATCGGTGTCCTCTGTAAAGTACCTTTCTGCAGGAGTTCATGAGGCCCACGATCTTTCCCCCTCTCCCTCGTGTTTTCTGCCAAATCAGCGGAATCCCTCCTATCCGAACGAATTTTCGCGTTTCGAACGGAAGCGGAAGAATCTCTTTTGCTCGAATCGGGTCCAGGTCCCCGTCGCTCACACGGAAAATCGCTTAGGTTTCGTTTTTTTTTTTATTTTTAGTCTCTGCTGGGACACATGAATATGCAACAAGGTTTCACGGCAGCAGCAGCAGCTCCGATCGCGAGCCCTCAGAGAACTCTTGGATTGAAAATTAACATCGGGTCGCACATAACTCGTTGAGGGCCGGTCGAAAGTTTTTTCTTTTTGCGAAGCATTTCGAGTTTAAAGCGATTGTCGAAAGCGATCCATTTCAGGTTTTCGCTCGTCCCATTCTGAAGATTGGTTTCTTTCTCGTCGACAGGAAACGGAACCATCGACTTTCCGGAATTCCTCACCATGATGGCTCGTAAAATGAAGGACACTGATTCCGAGGAGGAGATTCGAGAAGCGTTCCGAGTTTTCGATAAAGATGGAAACGGGTAAGAAAAATTTCCATTCAGCTTGTTCGTCGTTGCTCGCACGAAGATGGCGCTTGGTTACGGCTCACAACACAGGGGCTTCTCGGATAGAACTCGTCACAGTGTTTTGCGGAAACCCCGACGTCGGCCCGCGAGAGCGAAAACGGGAACAAAGGTCGAAAGAAATGATAGCCAACGATCTGCGTTACTTCTCCGTGATCTCGTTAGGAGTTGTCCTTGACCGGAGCTTAGAAGTTGCACTCCTCACAGGCCGTCCTGGCTAGCTGCAGGGAACAAAGACGAAATTTATGTCCGCCGACAAATAGCTAGTTTGGGTGGACAGGCGGGCGGGCGACGGATCGTACGTTATACTGTTTTCACAGGCGTCGTTGTCGTCGTCATCGCCGCCGCCGCCGCCGTCGGTGCTCCTATCGTCTACGATGACGTTTACGACAGACGCACGGACAAACAGACACAAGAAAAGAACGGGAACAACGCATTTATACGACTATTTTTATGTTCAGGAGTCGTGGTTCGAATGGTTCGTTCGCTCACAAGTCGATTTCCCTTTCGGGGAAAAGCGGACAGGAAAACAGACGGAGTGAAGGACGGATACCCTGTCCGCTAGAGCGTCGACTCTGCGTTTATGCATTCGAAACGCCGTATATTGTGGCTGCCCGGTCTCGGGTTCGTTCCGAAGGTTCATTCAGAACTCTGTTTCGATCGAACGTGCGAACCAAGCAAACAGAGCGGACCGATGACTTTGTTTTTAGGAATTTCAAATCGCCGTCGTCTATAAAAGCTCCACATCGACGACGCGAACGACGTTATTTCTTCTATCACCATTATTACGGAGTTTCGTCGCTTGCCATTCGAAGCGACAAAAGGACTCACGCTCGATTCTCGGCTCGAAATCGAGGAAGACTTGGCTGACCTTCCGTCTTAGACATTAGCAAGCGGTTGAGGGACCCTCTCTCAATGACGTCCGACAGTGAATCACGTTACTCGATCTGAATTTATGACGACATCGATAATGACGATGAAGATGATGATGATGACTCACAACAATGTGAATTCGTGCAGTAGTTGAGTATGTAGATTAAGATGATGCTCGCTGATGTCATCGCGCTCATTTGAGGAGTGACGATGGTTCCAATCGAGTGAGTTGCATGACTCTACAAAGGAATGAATTGATTCCGTCATTCGAATGGTGGGTTGGGACTCGATGCGCGAGGTTGGGGAAAGGAAGGAAGAATCCGTGAAGAAAGTGGCCGCGGACAGAATTATCGTGAATGACTTTCAGTTGAGAATTATGATCCCGAGCCGCAGCGCATTGGACCGAAAATGTTTTACTCAAACTCGATTCTCCTCTAATTTCAGCTTCATCTCCGCTGCTGAGCTCAGGCATGTTATGACGAACCTCGGGGAGAAGCTAACGGATGAAGAAGTCGATGAAATGATCCGGGAGGCTGATATTGACGGAGATGGCCAGGTCAACTACGAAGGTAAATCCACCACAACCAGATCCCCCCATTTAGGAGATGTTTTCCGTTCCGGTTCGACGATTCCTTCCTGTTTTCATTCTTCTTCGCTCGATTCATTGCGTCACTCTTCTCGTTGTTGAGCTGATTCCAATTTTCCTCGATGAGTTATTGACTTCAGCGGAAGAGAGGTTCGAAGTTGTGTCGTGCGATACATGCGTGCTTTAGAACTCGGCAACCCGTACTCCCACTGAGCTAAATTTACCCACGAAAAATGTCGGTCGGTCTTTTGCCCGGCCTGCTGCTCCGTCTGTGGATCTCCACGGGGCCATTCGACAACCACGCTCCATCTGTCGTCGTTGATCGGTGGATTGTACATTTATTCATTCATTCGTGTGGAAGGAAACTGTCCGGATTTCTTGCACGATTGGTCTCGCCGAGGTTTTCCTTTGCTTCCTCTTTCTCGGACGGTGATATATCCGAATGTGTGGATCGAAGCTGTTTTTTTCGACGTCAAGGAAAAAAAAAATCCAAAAAGGCCTTTATCGTTGGTGAATTGCATTTGGCCGAAATTCTCTTCTCTCCGATCGATAAACCTTGGTGACCCAGATGAAGCCACGCACGGAGACGATGAGTGACGTTCTCTTCTTGTTTCTCTCGACAGAGTTCGTGACCATGATGACATCAAAATGAAGGGTGAGCTCACCTTACCACCAAATCGCCGAGGAGCCGGGTTTGAAACTTTTACTGCTAATAACTACCGTCAAGTACTCACTTTCGGATTCGGACTTGAGAGGAAATTGAATCAAGAAGAGGATTATAATTCGACAAGAATGAAGAGAAAGGCGACGGAGTGAACGACGACGCCGGTGATAACGACGACGACGGCGGCGAAAGGCGGCGCTTTTTGTCTACCAAATTTTCTGACGTCAATCCGAGCGAATTTTACAAAGAAAATTTTCCGCAAGAAACACTGAAGAAGAAAAAAGTCAAAATCAAAACTAGACTTTCCAAAAGCAGCCACAACAGACCCACAACCCTACACAACAATATATACATATATATAATATCGAGCAAGCAGCAGGCGATTTCATGAGAGAACCACCATTCGGCCATTGATGACTGTGTTCACCATTCCTACGACGACGACGACGACGACGGCAACGACAGCAGCGGCAGCAACCACCACCACCACCACCACCATGACAACTATTGATATCAATACTGCGGATATTGATACCTGATCTTGATCAGAACGCCGGAGCGTTACGATCCAACACGACATCACTTTCCCTCTGTCTCCGAATGACGATGGGAGTTAGAGTCGTAGCTCAGGCGGTGGATCCGGGGCTTCTGCGAGAAGGCGCTTTCAAACAAGTGTTCATCTCTTCTTTCTCTAGCGTATATTTCTCTACTACAGCACTACTTCTTGTACGATAACTGATGGCGGCCGCGTTGTTGTTGCTGCTGCTGCTGCTGCTGCTGTCATTGCTGTCGGGATCCGCAACAACATCAACAAAACAGGAGGAGTCATGCCGGTACTCTTGAAACAAATTGGCGTGCGCCTGCTAGCTTCAGCTCAACCCATTCAAGTCGTATCGCGGCGCCTCGCTCTCAATTCTTCTAATGGAGGTTCTGTACCACAACAACAACAAAAAGTACATCATGACAGCGAACCGCTAAATGGGACCCCTCTACAATACGCGAACGTACCAAAGGAAGAACAACTTAGTCAACAACAACAACTACTACAGCGTATCACCATCACCACCACCACAACCACCACCCTTGAAGCCCTCTCACCCTTTTTCCTAATACTATTTATTACAATGCAAAACCTTATTTGGTAAGGGGTATCGAGCGCGTGAGCGTTTCTTTCGGATGCCCCATTGTTCAGTAGTGGAATCAATGAAGAATGTCAGAGAAATAAATGACGAAGAACAAACTTTGTAACAGGCAAGGAAGACCTCTAGATATACATCAACATAAACAAACATTCATTGGGTTCCGAACTGTTCTGTTGCGCATCACTCGTAAACTTGTCTTTCCTGTCTTCTTACAACTTTGGATCCATTTTTCCAACTTGAACGGCGACAATGAGGAGGGAACATATGTCGACGAGGGCAACAGACCATGTGGAAACGTCAGCCGGAAGTTCCAAGAAGACCTACAAATATTCATGATAGTTAATTTGATATAATGCAATCCCAGCCTAAGTCGTAAGATTCCCCTGGCTCATGAACGAGCGAGTTTCAAAAACGAGAAAAACTCTGGCGATGTCGCAAAATTCTCTGCGGACTTCAAGCTTCTAGCCACCAATTATGAAAAGAGATGATCTCCTACTCTGTCCAATGCTGTTGCTGCAGAAAAGACATCGTCAATAAGTGAATCAGCAAAAATCAATCGACGTCAACTCAGGAGCTTGACGCAACTCAACTAAATCAGCTAGGGGATCCATCCACGGAGTCTGTCTTGCAATGAATGGACTCGAAAATTAAATATCGACGAAAATGATGATAACGAATGCGTTTCAAGATGCTTGCTTAAATTTGTCGAGGATTGTTTGATTGACAGGGTGAGGGGTCCCAAGATTGGCGTCACTTCCGGTGAGCGAACGAGACGACGACGACGGGCCGATGTATTATAAAGTAATTCAAAACAACAACAACAACAACAACAACAACAGCAGCAGCAACAACAACAACAACTAGAGCTGAAATGTTTGAACAACAGCAACATTTTACCAACAAATTCAAATCGTAAATGCCCAAATCGATTAAGCAACAAGGCGGAGACGATGATCATACACCACTGGATGGAATAGCAGATGACAACAAAGACAGAAAAACCGATCATTCCTTTTATGCTTGATATTCGTCACGTATAATCCTACTCCTCTTATTACCGAAGAGAGAATGAAGAAGCCGCAAGAAATATACAGCAAATCAAAGGAAGGAATTGTACGAGTCAAAACTAACGAAAGGCTAACAAACAAATGGAGACGAACCACCACATCAAAACACTTTCCCGTAATAAGATGAATCCCTTGATACGATGAAACGAAACTCAAAAAGGCGGGGACGATGAATGAAATGATGAAGATGATGATGATAAGATGAATTAAGCCGCTTCATACCAATAAAATTGTCCGTCATTCTAATCGGTACTTAAGATGTGGTTTTCAATCCTTTCTCGATGTTGATCCTTCGACGACATTTCCTCTCTGAGACGATCTCCTCCTCTGAAGATCCTCAGGGTTCGTCTACATCCAACTTCATGCCCGGGAGCAACTGTCGATCGCTCAAGAAATATCTCCAAATATCTCAAAGTGAAGAATTCAGCAAGCTCGTCGCCGACAGGAGTGGATGGCTCAATTATCGGCTGTTCGAGATCGAGCTGGTTCTCAGATGTTGCCTCACCATATTTCGAAAATCGAGAAAAGCCCGAAATATAAATCAGAGGAAGTTTCTCAAGTCATTTATCTGGGTTTGTAATTAGAAGATTTCAAGAGCTCAACGTTAGATTCGCTCTGTTGCATCCGAATTCCATACATTTGCGCCGACCTCTAGATGCCGCTTGCTCCAGGGCCACGGAAGCTGCTTGGAACAGAGAAAAATCGAGAATCGTGAAGAGCTTCGATCAAATGAAGGATTCAAGGCATCTCAAACTTATGCTTCAAACCGCTTCAAGTCGTAAGAAGGCTTCCTGGGTGAGCCTCAAAACTGACTTAGGTGATAGCAGAGCAGTTTCGAATACTCCTTTGAGGAGTTTGCTGCTTTAAAATGGAGAGAAAAACTCGCAAAATTAACTGAAAAAAACTCTGAATAAGAAATAGGAGTTTTGACCACAGTCTTATGTTCGGATTGCGGCTGAGGGGAGTGTGTAGGAATTTCGGGATTCTCATTTTGCGGCTCAGGTTCCATCGGGAGTATGAGCAGGTCTTTAGCCGCCGGCGCCGGGCGTGTCTGCTTTCTATCGACATATCGCCGAATAACTTCAAAAACAGACTTCAAAACTTCCGAAATCCATCATCTCCTGAAGACGAACCTACAGGATTATATTTCCGAGTTCATAAGAGGTTTCCCGCAAAAGTGTTCATCCGAAAGATCCAGTCGCGATGAATTCTTCGCATAATGTTTAGAGATCTGGTGAAGAAATCATTTCCGTGATTTCCGCATATCTTCAATTCGCTCAGACGGTTCGAGGACCAAACAATTGGGTCGTAGAGCGGGCTAAGGGTTGTGATTCGAACAAGTGCCTTACAGGGAACGTTCGGAATTCGAGCCGTAATCGGGTCCTACCTGTCCGAGAGCTCGATCGATTCACGTCCTCTCGTCATGCGCGACGGCGGAGAACGGGAGAAACAATGAAGTTTGTTGATGACAACGTGAGACGGTTCGATGAACATCGGATGAAAATGTCCAAAGATTGAACCCTCCGAGTAGTTTCTCTAGGAACCGATCGCAGAGGCGCATGATTACCTGAGTTCGATGAGATAGAACTTTCCCCAGATCCTGCAACTCGTGGACTATATGAAGGTAGGAGACTGAGGGATCACGACGACATTGTGGTTTTCGGCTTGGAATTCAGAGAATGATGTTCAGCTCCGATGATTCCCGACAGCATGACACAGCCCTCCATGGTTAGTCCTGCGTGAGATTATTCCGAAATTAATGGAGCTCTCGATAGTGCTACGCAACGACGATTGCTTTCTCCGTTTAGGAGCAAAATTATCGCATTCAACCGAACGGAACATATATCCGAATGATAATGACCACAAAGCTCAGATTCGCTTCGATTTCATATCGAGAAGGGAAACCGTTACATCGAATACATCCAAATGGCTTGCATTCCATCAACGGAACTTAAGCGGTTCCACTTCGTCGCTAAGGAACTTAAGATGAGAAACCTCCAGAAACCAGGAGCATTGAATCGACGCACGAGATACGCTGGACCAAAACCCAATAAAAAAGCGTTATGCGAAACTGGTGGTCCTCTGCTCCAGGAGGTTGGATCCATCCCAATATTATAAACGCGATGAAAACTTTTCCAGAAAAAATGAAGCTCGATTCCGGTTCACGTAGTCAAGTAGACTCAACAGGATTCGCCCCGAGCTTGGAGCAATTCCGATCCGATGATATTCTCCATAGATTATGCTGTTGCGATCCATTGGAATATATTTCCAGGGAAAGATGAACTGCCGGTTATCTAACGTGTTGTTTTTTTCCAGAATTCAGTTAAAATCTCGTTATCCGATTGGTCCTTTTGAAACAAACGGACCTCAAAAACGAATTTCTCGGGGCCTGAAGTCCTTAAACATTATCAAACCCCTTATGTGTCCCCAGAGCTTGATGAAATTGCTCCTTTGCTTCGAGCCCGTTCTCCTGGAAACCTATGCCAGGGGCCTGCCACTATTCCTGGGAACAGCTCGCAATGGCGCTTCAATTTTCGCCGATTTCGAATGTTTCACGAGCTAAGGAGTCTTTTATAGAGAGTTTTAGTAAAACTGAGCGAAATATCCAGCGGCTAGATGTCACAAACATCGCGTTAAACCTCATTCTGACTCTCACAGCCGTCATTGCCCCAAAAAGCATCATCGGGGAAATTAATCTTGAGTCATCTCATTTGCCTCTTCTCGCTCTCCAGAAATCGTTTCGCGACGAGTCTGATTTCGTTCTTGCCGAGGAGGAGTCTACCGAAATCACCACGAGAATCAGAAGTTTGAAATGAAATTCTGGAAATCTCCAATTTTCCTCCAATATACTTCCTCCAATATACTTCCAATATTCCTCCAATATACTTCTTCCGATATACCTCCAATATTCCTCCAATATACTTCTTATTGTACTTCTTTGTTCGATTTTAGACGTTCTTATGTGTCAGTCACAATCTCTCGCTTCGCTTCCGTTATTGTGTCAGCGCTATCGGAATGAAAATTGTTTGAAGTGATCGGTTTTACTCCAGTTGACAGTATCAGTTTATCAGCCTACTATGTATTTGAGATTTACTTCAGTCGAGATCAAAGATTATGTCGCTCTCAATCTGATGGATCACGGAATTACATGTTCAAAGGGAATCCAATCGCACCAAGTAAATATACTCGCATTGAAGAGAAACAAGAGGGTTCTTCTTTGGCACTGTGTCCCTTCTCCACGAAAATCCCAAGAAGAAAAGCTCGGAGCATGGAAGGGACTCGGGGAGAATGAAATCCTCTTGACCCGCTCCTCGAGAGCGGATTCGACCATGATTCCGATCTCGCAGACGGGTTATGATCCTTGGCAACGTATTATCCGCGTCGAAAGAGCACTCAGAATGGGAGAGACACTCAGCTTAGAGAGTTTTCTTCGGTATGGCGGTGTCCTCAGACGAACGGCTTCGGCTGGAGAATGAGATGCTCAGAAAACATGTGCCTAATCCCCAGCATTGTCGAAATTTGAACAAATAGCTCGTTATAAGAAGATTTTTCTTTCAATCAAGTGATTATTCGTGACAATTTCCGTTGCCACGAGAGTTTCCCATCTCGTCTGATTTGTGGTTTCAGCGGCGTATCATCTGGAAGTAGATTTAGCTTTTCGTTGACGACAACGACTTCGGATGTGAACATGAGAAACCCATTGAGTCTCGCGCTCCGGCGTCTATTATGGGCCACAAATCAGGTAGAGAGCATAAAGTATCACTAGAAACCGAATTCGCGAAGCCGTTCCAAAGCTTGTGGAGTCGCATGCGTGATCGGTGCCTCAGAGGCGCTGCCAAGTAGACAGCGGCTTTCGCTCTCTCCGAAATCCGTCGTTTAGCTTCCGAGCAATAACGAGAGCAGCACTCTATTGCGAGAGAAAGCGGATCCTGGCAAGCAGACTGGCAGGCAGGCTGGCTGGCAGGGTGACTGACTGGCTGGCAAGCGGGCCGTCCCTCCGTCAGGCCCTGAGTGAGCGCTGTTGGTTCTGAAACTTCGTAGCCGTCGGTCTCTGGAAAATGTTTAACGAACGACTTACCGTAGAGAACAACACGGGAAACTCAAAAATGTTGTGAAGCTCCGAAGGTTCTCACCAGCTGTGGGGTAAGTGAGCCGTGATGTTCTTCCATGTGACGTTCCCACCTCGGAGCGAATCAGTGTGTTTCGCACTTCACACGGAAATCACTGAAAAATTCCAAATCATCGAAACAGTCGACATTCCACGAGAAACTTTGAACTTTCTCGGAAGTGAAAATTCGCGGTCGGAAGGAGCCTGTGTACATCGTACAGCTGGAGATGGAAAACTTCACCATCCGGCATTCGGACTTATGTTCCAAGCGATTCGTCTGTTCGTTTTCCAAAGTATCCGCGGTCTTGTGTCCATTCTCGTTCGATTCTGACTCTAGGAGAGCGGTAAGGGTTTCCGGTAGCATCCGCGCTCTCTTCGGAATTCATTCGTGATTGTCAATTGATCAATAAAGGTTCCAACGATCGGGAAACGCTCTGAAGCACAAGCTAGCTCCACGTATTCGCATTCATTTCGACGATCTGAATGCACAAGCTCTCTATATTCGGGAAAGCGACCGGACGCCACCTTCACCGAGTTCTCGAGCTCGAGTTAGAGTGCTTCTTTCTGTATAAATTTCGGGAGTTCTCGCGTGACCAACGGATCGAACTCGGAGCAGTGTCGCCTCTGCCCCTCGACAGAATTTCGGCATTTGCGATGTTCCCCCGCGAGAAATCCTCGGCATCAACATTCGCCATTGGCTCAAAAAAGTTGACGAGTCTCCTGATTGTCCCGCTTGCCGTTCTTCTTGGAGGAAATATCGTCCTCGAGGCGACAATTGAGTGTTGAGTCATCTACTCGTCTTTTTCTCTGTTATAAAGTTTCAAAAACTTTGTTCATTTGCCGCTTTCCACAACTGGAACTCTTTCTCCCGCGCAGAGGCGTTCATGAAGTAGTTCAGCATTGAGTGCAGAAGTGGTGGCAAATCGTTCAGTCGGCAACAGCTGCATAGATACGCGCTCCGGTCGGCGTCAACGAAGCATGTCTTTAGGCTCCGTTGGTCCATGTGGCAGTGCAAGGGCATTCCGCGTATTCTAAAGGTTCTACGGCGAGCACGGAGTGCTGACAACCGACGATTCGCTCCGGGAAAAAATAACTCGAAAACTCATCCCGTTTGATGCGAGACGACGAATCATGGCCCGTTACAAGTACCGTCGGCTAACGAGAGGGATCAGAGTTGAGCGTGCGGTATGTGAATTCACTCAAAAACGGATCTTCCCGAAGATTCTCAGTCCATTGTTAGTTGAAACGCTTTCCGAGCGTACGAGATTTCGTGTGAGCGCTGAAAAAGCTTGGAGTTGTCGGCGATTACTACATCTAGCCAGCTTAATGACCAGAAAGAGTGAATAATCACAGTGCTAGAGAGCAGCGGATGTCTCGAAGCTATTTTCCGTTCTCTGGCCGCCTGCCTGCTAACAAATATGTTTAGCGTTCCATCGCTGGCTTCGTGGGTCGGACACAGCTTGGAATCATCGACAGATCACTGGACAAATCATAAACGGGATTTCTTCGTTACAGAAAATGCGCCGGACCCTGGCCTTCGGCCTCATGTGGAGGCTCGTCAAACTCTATTCTCACATAATCATCTGCGTAGCCCTCGTCGGGTAAGTTCTATTCTTGAATTCTCGGGTGAATCGTCGAGAGGCGAGTTTTTCACTCTCTGACGTGGAGCCGTTGATGAAAGAAGTCTCGTCACCGGAAAAGTCAACGACTCATCTTATTCAAAATTTGAAAATAAGCGCGCGACGCATTTCCAGCTGAGAGTTCAAACGGAAACCATCAATCGCAATCAGTAGATGTAACGACAGGATGTCACCGCTGTTTCAGTTTCGTCGTAATGATTTGAATATGAAAAGCGAATCCATCGGTGGGCGGTTAGATGCAACAAAACGCCGCCAGACATTTGCACTATCCAGATAGAGCACCGTCAGCAACCATCTCCTTTCCTTGTTCTCTGCGTTTCGGAAAAGCGTCGAAACTCGAATTCCGAGGATCCGCCAACTTTGTGCTCAGGCCACGCTCGGAATCGAGCTGGAAACAGACACAAAATTTGACTTCCATTTCAAGCAGCTGTTTCGTGACGATGAATTGAGCTTTGTCGAGCAGACGCCCCGCTCACCGTGACGGTCCACTGAAAACCTGCTTAACCATTCCGAATGCGAATCGTCCGAAAGAAGGAGAATTCAATTTCCGAAAATCCAGTTTGCCTCGGGCTGTCGCTGAACGTGGAATAGAAGACGAGGATAGACTGGAAATGTTTTTCGGCTCAAATCATGTTTTTCTGATTTCAGGTTATGCTACTTGGTGATTTTGCGAGGCGTCGGGCCCCCACGGATCAAGAAACTCGAGCCACTGGATATGAACACGGAGCTTCGGAGCATAGAAATGCAGGTTTACAAGAACCATATAGAACTGGACGACCTGAAACGAACTCTGGACGGCGTTGAAACGCGCCACGGAGTCAAGACGGTCACAGACCTCTTGCAAGACTCTAGCACCATGATCTGTGTTAAGAAACCACCGTCAGTGGCCAAGACCGACTACAATCTCTGGGAGGTGATGCAGGATGTCGAATTCACCAACGAAGACGGCGGCGCATGGAAGCAGGGCTGGCCAATCGAGTACGACGCAACGCAGTGGAATGACAAGAACGTCCTCAAGGTGTTCGTTGTGCCTCATTCACACAACGACCCGGGTTGGATCAAAACGTTCGAGCAGTACTTCACTGAGCAAACTCGCAACATACTGAACGTGGCCGTCAACAAGCTGATTGAATATCCCGATATGCGATTTATTTGGGCCGAAGTGTCGTATTTCGCTCGTTGGTACGACGAGCAGCCGAAGGACAGAAAGGATAAAGTTGCCAAATTGATCAACGACGGCCGACTGGAGTTTGTCACCGGCGGTTGGGTTATGAACGACGAAGCCAATACTCACTACTACGCGATGATCGAGCAACACGTTCTCGGTCACCAGTGGATCGTGAATCATTTCCCAAAAGCGCCCAAACCCCGCAACGGATGGGCCATCGATCCGTTCGGTCTCTCTCCGACCATGGCTTTCCTGCTCAAAGAACTCGGATTGAACAACATGGTCATCCAGCGTGTGCACTATTTCCTCAAGAAGCACCTCGCTCGCTCGAAAGCTCTCGAATTCCATTGGCGGCAATCGTGGGACAGCGCAGGAGACACCGACATGTTCTGTCACGCAATGCCTTTCTACAGCTACGACATCCCTCACACTTGCGGACCCGATCCCGCGGTGTGTTGTCAATTCGACTTCGCTCGAATGAATTCGCCTCGTTTGACGTGTCCTTGGAAAGTGCCCCCTGTCAAAATTGTCAAGGAGAACGTGGCCGCGCGAGCAGAAGTTCTCTTGGACCAGTACCGACGGAAAGCTCAGCTCTACCAAACGAATTCGATCCTGATTCCTCTCGGCGACGATTTTCGTTACGATCGCGCGGTCGAATGGAACGCTCAGTACTCGAACTACAAAGCCATCATGGATTACGTGAATAACAACACGAAACTCAGCGCCCAGATAAAATTCGCCACTCTCGAGGATTACTTTCGTTCGGTCGAGGAGGATTTGCGCACATCCGAACTCACGATTCCTAGTTTGGCGGGTGACTTTTTCACTTACGCCGACAAAAATGACGAATACTGGTCCGGCTACTACACATCGAGGCCGTTCTACAAGTTCCTCGATCGAAGAGTGGAATCGACTCTGCGAATCGCTGAGGTGACGCTCAGTCTCGCCAAAGCCAACGGGCTCTCATGCAAGGTCGAGGAAGAGCTCGACACGGCCAGGAGGGCTCTCTCGCTGTTTCAACATCACGACGGCATCACGGGCACAGCCAAAACTCACGTCATGAAGGACTACGGGACCAAGCTGAACGCGGCCATCGTGAATTCAATGAATCTCATTCATTTGTCCACTCAATTCCTTCTCGGCAACACGGCGAGCTGCAAGTCCGACTTCGTCATAAACCTGAACGGCACCACCGAAGGCTATTCGTCACGGGTCGTGCTAGACTTCAAGCAGCCGCTGTACAACGTTGCCGTGGTGAACGCGTTGACCAGTTACAGACGAGAGATCGTCTCGATCTACACAGTTTCGCCGGACATCACCGTTAAAGGAGCCGTGTCGCAACTTTCGCCAGTTTTCGACGACTGTCGAATTCGCGATGATTTGTTCGAGTTGAGTTTTGAAGTCGAGCTGCGGCCCCTCGAGATCAAGTCGTTCGTGGTCACGCACGGAGGACACGAAACCGCTCCGCTGAGGGCCAGCATCGTGTTCTACAAAGTCGAAAACTGCAAGAACAGTGGCGGGGGCGTCTTTCAGGTTAGTTCTTCGGATGAGAAGAACATGAAAATCCAGACAAGTGGGATCACGGCCAGCTTCTCAGCTTACACCGGTTTGCTGACCCGATTGACGCAGAACGCCGCTCAGGCATCTACGGAGATCTCGTTTTGGAAATACTCGACGGCCCCGAACGTCAAGCACAGGGACCGTTCGGGAGCGTATTTGTTCATGCCTGAAAAAGACGCCCCTACCGCGATTCGTTTCAACCCCACTACAGTCGTCGTCATTCAGGGATCTCTGTTGAGCGAAGTGATCGCCATAACGCCGGAAATCACCACGCATTTCAGGATGAAGGAGTCGCCAGGAGTCGATGGACAGGCGATCGAGATACACAACATCGTCGACATAAGTCGCACCACCAACTTCGAGCTTTTGATGAAGATCTCAACATCGATCGAGTCCTATTCGATCTTCACCGACTTGAACGGATTCAGTTACGCGGAACGAAGGTACCAGCAGCGTCTTCCAGTACAAGCGAACGTGTATCCGATGTCGTCGATGCTTTTCCTGCAAGATTCCCAAACCCGACTGAGTTTAGCCTCGGCCCAGCCGCTCGGAGTCACGGACAGAGGCGAAAAGGGCACGTTCTACGTGTTCCTCGATCGACGACTAAATCAAGACGACAACCGGGGACTCGGTCAAACGGTCACCGACAACATTCCAGCCCTGAGCTCGTTCAGGCTCTCGATCGAATCGCAAGAGGAAATCGATCCCCGGCCATCTCTACTGTCACTGTTATCGTATCACGCGTTGACTTCACCTCTGTTGCCGATAATCGTGAGCGGAACCAACAAAGATTCGTATTCAAGCTCGTCAACTCTTCAGCCGTGCGGTTTGCACCTCGTCAATGTTCGCAGCCTCGGAGGTAACCCTGACGAGACACAGTTTTTGGTGACATTGCACAATGAGGGTTACTCATGCAGTGAAGTTGTTCCCACAGAAGTTTGTCAGATCACCGACGCCGGCATGGACTTGACAACTTTGTTTGGGCGAGTTTTTGATGAAAGCGCTCAGTTCACGTCATTGTCCGATCTCCATCCCGGCGAGGACTTCCATATCACGGAGAACATTCATGTCCCGACCAATCACATCAAAGCCGTGAAAGTGTCCCGTGTTCTAACATAGTGAGAAAACCGCGTTGATTTAGGGAAACGAGTGTTTTTAGCTTATATTAGAATTGTCCCGACGACATCGTGTTTCAGCTCGAGAGTTTTCAAACTCCCCGTTCCTATTGAGGCATTATGCTGTGTCCACATCGTTGACAAGACAGATAGATATTTTTATCAAACCTTCATTTCGTCTCAGTCTTTGTTCGTATTTCCGTGAGCTTCCATCCTTCCCCCCCCCCTTCCCTTCCCCCAAATTTTCCATTCTACATCTCCAATCGAATTCGTTCAAAACGCTACAATGACTCAATATCCATCAACCAGCCATCACTTCAAACGCTGCAAAAAAAAAAGTTGAACATTGAACGTGGGGACTGGATTCACTCATCCATGATCTGTGGGCAACGAAATTCCAAGTGAGAACTTTTTCCGCGTAATTCACTGAAACAATCGAATGCTTCTACTACCCATGAACTCATGAAAACGGACGGAGTCCCTCCGCACAGCGCGTAGGACTCGAGCGTTAAAGAGGTAGTCTTGCATTTGTGATGGTATTCTAGCTAGGAGGATTGTTTTGTTCCCGAACAGGCGTCGTCGTCAACGCAGGCACGTTGAATAGCCAGCTGTAAATAGTTTTGTCGTCCCGGCAGCGGCCGACCGCCTGCACGCCCATGTGTCAAAAGTCGTAATTCTGGACCAGGGGCTGGTCTTAGATGTGATAGCTTATCTTCGAAGTTTTTATGAATCGATGAATTTTCGATACGTCGTCAGTGAGCGCCAATTTGTTTGAAAACAGAGGATGATGAGTGTACAGCTTATGAGGAAACGAGGTTAGGACCTTCGCTACTGTTTCTCACTCGCGGGACAAGTTGGCTGGGCGTACAGAGAATCTGTTCTGTTTGCCGCCGTGAGCGGAAAACTTTCCTATCCTAAGCCGCGACATTTTCTACTCTGCGGAGCTTCCTTCCAGATTTGTTGTGATACCGTGAAAAAAAAAGAGAGCCAAAATTCCCAACACCTATTCTACGATCACTCATACCGCCCAACCAAACGCTCTTGATTGCCAGTGGAAGTGAGCTGTAATTACAAAGTCATCATTCCATTAATAAAGTTATTTTCATGCCGAGAGAATCGATTATGAAAGCCTTCTCATTTTCGTCACCAAGAACGTGAACGAATTTCTGGACAATCTGCTTGCTGTACCGCTTTCCGCAAAGTTCCTGAGACTCCTTCGAATCGAAGACTGAAACTCCAAGAGAGATATCGGCGTCGAAGAACTCTGATTCGTTCCTCGCAAGACAGAAAGAATACACTCTCGTGGAAATTGAATTCTCTCTGACTGAGTCGGCGTCTCTGCGAGAGATTTCATCGAAATCGCAGAGAAATCGATGTTCGCGCATTGACGTTCGTTTCACTTACACTCTGTAAGAGTTTCAAGCTAAAATCGTCTCCAAGTAAGGAATTCTCCCGCCCTCCGTTAGGTCCCACCTTCATCAGGTGAAAAGATGACGTTTTCGGCTCAGAGAATATTCGTATTTGATGCAAATTTATTCAACTTGAACATTTACACTCGTACTCCAACTCGATTCCGTTATTTCCCGGAAAGAATATCCGGAAACGGAGACGCCAGCTTGCAGTCGGTATCTTATGTTTGGTTTGTTGTATTCTTCGCTTCTTTGTACAAAACATTAGGATATTTTACATGAACTTACAAGCAATAATTATTCAAACGACGACGATAATAATAGTTTCCGCCGGCATAAACGTTTTTCTTCTTTAAATTGACTCGTTTCGGCTCCGGAAGCTCTCCAGTTACAGCCATGACATTGTCATCATTGTTCATAGTTCAGCATTGCTTTCATAATATTCGCACAATATTACGTTATCAACGTCCAGTGATACAAATTTCAACTATGTCTGGGGCGCCGGTCGATGATTACCTACTGGATTAGTTGAACATCTGTCGAATGATGTTTTTCTGCGACATAATGTAGTCGTGTGTAGGCTTTTCGAAGCAGCATGATGAAATGGACTCGTGAACGATGACTCAGTATACGATAGTATGATGATTATTGATTCGATGATAGTCGAGTGATTGGGTGGGATGAGAAGTTGACTGAGTGACTGCACCTATCGCTCTCATTGTTAAAAAACAAGTTTACGAGTGAAGTACTATTATACAAAATAGTTCCTATTCTTGATGAAACGTCGCTAAAACCTTATATCTGTTCAAAGCTCGTGCGAGGCCACCGATTTCCAACGCATCCTCACTGTACCAGTCTTCCGTGCTGTGGTCATCCTCATTCCAGCCGTGTCTGGGTTCGAGGTAGAAGCTGCTTGAAGTTGGCTTTTGAGGAATAGCGCTGTAACAGAAATCGAGATGAGACTTCAGGAAGATCAAGATCCTCAACGATTGTTCGGAGGAGGAGGAATGAATCGACATTTCTGGAAACTCACCGCTTTGATATGTAGGTTTCAACGATGGCAACGGGACAGCGACTCTTCAATTCGGGCACTTGTGAAATGACTTTACTATCAACCTTCAAGACTTTAACGGATTTGTTCTCAACAAGTTTTGATTCAACGGACACCTGAATGGAAAGATCAGCCATCAGAATCCAACTCGGAATGGAGCATGGATACGATTCCTCGTGAATTCGTCAAATTCATCGGTTAGATATTACACCAACCTTGTCATAAGTCAACTCGTCGTGTACATCTGGGTCTGTAAGTTTCGCGTACTTCGCTAAAACGAATGCGACCGTGTTCAGCAGAACTTCTGGATTATTTGTGCCCAGCTGACCGGTCTTCCAGAAAAGCTCTTCGTCGACGAGTTCTGTGCCCTGAAATCATCGAACACTCTTTGTCAGCGATGAACTATCAACAAAATCCCGAATCGCGAATCCGAGAAAAAGTAATCTCTGCTCACCTCCTCGGGTCTCTCCAACGTAGACGTGAGAGTGCTAACATAGTCATTGAATCCACAGAACGCGGGATCGTTGAAAATGTTCAGCGGACTCTTTTCCTGTTCCAAATAAAGCTGTAGCCCCAAGAAGACTTTCACGAGACGAACAACGTCGCTAAGTTGAGCGTCGCCCTGACTGTCCTTCCCGAATGAACACAACGCGGTATTCATGTTTTCCGCCGAGAGCTTCGAGAAATCCTCCGTGGGAAGTTTCGTCTGATCGTTGTTCTCTGGATCGTCGTTTGATTTCTCTTTGACATTCTTAAACCATTCCCTCCACCGGTCGCAGGCCGACAGGACGAGTCCTTCGACGGAGTCGATCGCCGTTCTGGAGCGCTTCGTCTCGGAGTCGCCGTTTTCCTGTGCGTCTTCACTGTCTCCATCGTCTCGGAGTCGTTTCACGCCTGCTGATTGATGGTTGAGTCCGCCATTCAACTTGGGTTCCTCCAGATGATCAGAGAGCTTTGTCGCCAAATCGTGGAGATCGTTGACCATGTCTTCGATTTTCTTGTTGTCGCTTTCCGCCCGGAGTTGGTCCAAACTCAGAATCATGGCTTTGATGAGAGAGCCGGGTTTCTCTGCAGAAGAATAAAGTCGAGAGGTTTAGCCCGGGAGAGCCGAAACCGTGAGGAAAACTCAAAACAGCGGGAAAACAACTCACTTTTTCCAGTAATCGTCTCCTCTACGCGTTCTTTGTCCAGCTCGTCTTCTGCCTCAGGAGGCTTACACTGTATTGACTTATTGCGAACTTCTTTGGGAGGGGGAGGTCTCACGACGATAGGTCCATTGTTCAGGAACGAGACCCCTTGAGGAATTTGAACCTGAGGTTGAACTACTGTGTACTGCGCTTGCGGTGTTGTCCCGAACATCTTGGTCATGACGGCAGCCGGCGGTTTAGGAGTGACGACAGGAACCTGAGCGACGGCGGGGAGTTTACTCACCGTCGGCTGCTGAGGCACCGCGACAGTCTGAGTTGTGAGGACAACTTTGTTCCGGAGTAGAGTTTGTTGTTGCTGCTGTAGCACCTGTTGTACGGAAATGTGCTGTCCCGGTGTTGTAACGGTCGTTTGCAACTGCTGCTGTTTCTGTTGTGCTTGTTGTTGCTGCTGGTGGAGGAGCTGCTGCTGCTGCTGCTGTTGTTGTTGTTGAGCACTTTGCTGTTGTTGCTGTTGCACGGCAGCTGGTGTCTTGTTCTTGAACATATTCTGGAAGGCTACAGCGCAAGTGTAGCAGCAGAAGTTCCGGACCGAAGCGTCACTCATTGTCAAGTGGAACTGAGGTCGCGAGACCTTCGAACATTGATCACACCTGGAAAAGTCATCCGATTGAAAACGATATGTCAACTTTTCCTAACGCAAATCGCACCGAGGCAAATGTGAAATAGAAGCGTCCTCTGAGAACGGAGCCTTACTTGAGAAAACCCTGTGGTGTCTTGGCTATGAGTTGTTGCTGTTGTTGTTGTTGTTGCTGCTGCTGCTGCTGCTGCTGAATCTGTTGCTTTTGCTGGAGCTGTTGTTGTTGTTGTTGCAATTGCTGCTGTTGCTGCAGTTGCTGCTGTTGCTGTTGTTGTTGAATCTGTTGTTGTTGCACTGCTATTTTGTTCTGGAGGAAAGACTGTTGACTCACAACCTGCCTCGGTTGCGTCTGCAGCTGAGGCGGCTGCGAAATCGCGGCCGTCGGCGGTGCCGTTGACTGACGAATCGTGGACGATCTGGTTTTGTGGGAGTTGAGGCAGTTTATCGAACAGAAAAGTTGCACGACGTCACTTTCGCCGCTCTTCTCGATCATGTCGAAATTGTACTTCTTGACTTTGCACCATGAACACGGTACAATTTTCCGGTGTCCGAGCACGAAAAGGTTCAGACAGGTCTTGGAGCAGAACTTTTTCCGCGTTCCTTTCAAGCCGAGCTGCAGTGTTATGCATTGATCCTGTTTGATGCGGAAGCATTGACAGTTCTCGCAGTAACCACCGTCGAGTTTTTGGTCGAAACGGAATCGCGATAGGCACTGATCGCTACAAACACAGGCCCACTGCTTCTCTTCGGGACCGTACTTGAACTGCAGCTGTTTTGGGAAACACTTCATGGTGCACTGCTTGCACTTCTCGGAGGGATCCACCGTTCGATTCGGGCTCAGGTTCTCGAAATGTTTTACGCACTCTCGCGAACAGAACTCTTTGAAGAGTCCTTTTTCGCCGACCTGGGCGACGATGGGCTCGATGTTTTCTCGCGTCAGATCCTTCTGGCAATACGCGCAGACCTTGAGACCCTTTTTGAACTCTTCGAGGCACTTCCCGGTACAAAACTGTCGAATATCAGCGCCGAAACGAACACAGTACTTTCCTAACGATAACTCCTGCACGACGATGTTGCAGTTGGCGCACAAAGATCCAATCTGCAGTTGATATTTACGTAGACACGGCACCCCGCAGAACTCCATGGCTTCCCACAAGAGTGTATCCGCATCTATGATGGGAGAAAAGAGAGAAATCCTTTTAGTTCATTGCGAAAACCACGATATGAGAACACTCAGGTATCGGAGCGAAGCGTACGGAATGTCCACGCATTGGTTAATATACGTACTGCCTGTTCCGAGCTGTTTTTGACAAACTAAACAGTTCCTCTTGGGGGACTGCTTTCTCTCCATGAGTTCGAAACATTTCGCCGAACAAAGCGGCTGCTGGGTTCCCAAACGTGAGCACAGGTATCCCCCTGTTTCGATTTCCTCATGACAAGCTTCACATTTCTCTTTCTTCTTTGGTTGCTTCTCCTTGAATGCTGAAAGTTAGAATTAAATGTTGAAGTTTCCATCGATCGACTGCGTGGAAACAACGAATTCGTGATCCCACATATCAACTTTTGTCATCTCACTCCCCAGAGAATGAGGATTCCTGTCTCTCAAAAGACAGATCATCACTTCATGCACGCGGACAGGATCATCCAGGGAGCGAAGCCGCGGAATCCTACCTTTGAAACATTCCTCGTTGCAGAGGGTGACCTGCGCGCCCTTGTAGAAAATTTTCAGCTTGAGCTTCTTCTTCTGAGTTCCGCATTGCATGCAGGTCTTCTTCTTCTCTTTCTTCGAGTCCCCATTGAGGTTCCTTCCCGAGTCCTGAGTTGACTCGTCCAACTCCTCCGCCATAGTGTGGCCTATCTTGTCGCTGGCGGATGCTTCAGCCGCCCCAGATGGCTACTAACTAGGTGCACGAAAACCGCTCTCGACTGAAAAATACGAAAATAACGAAACATCTAGAACTTCCGCTGCGTTTTGAATCTCGTCAGGCCGTCTCAGCGCGTCCGCGTACCCATGTCTCCAGTCACCTGACTCGACGTGCCGTCACTCGAGCGGACTCCGCATTTCGGTACCGGCGTGCCTCTTACTTGTTCGGACCGCGAGTGCACATGAGGAGGGAGACCTTGCGGTGCGTCATCTAACCAAGAGTCTACCCCCTCTCCTCTCTGTTTCTCAGTCCTCCTCCTCACTCAGTCGCTCGCTAGCTAGCACTTTCTCTCTATTTGTGCATCTGGTGAGTGAGTAGCCATGGTGTGCCGCTGCGGCCGCCGCGGCTTGGCCGCCTGACTAGCAGCCAGTAGTGTGTGGTGATGGTATTTCTTTTCTTCTTCCCGTCCGTTTTTCTCTCTCAGTCGACTATTTTTCCACTTCCTGCTCCCGCAAGTGGGCCGCTGCTCGCTGCCTGCACGTTGATGACGACGGAATCTCGTCGTCGTAGCGATCAACGCCGCTGCGGCGTCGAGCGGCCGCCATTGCACGCGAACTTTAATCAACAACATCGACGACGACAACAACAACGACAAAATGATAATGAATCGATCTCCAACCACCCACCCCAATGCGAACCGATTGTTCGAACACACGATCTCTCATTGGACGGCATGACCGAGCGACCGAGCGAGCGGGGATGGCCCCGGTTGTTTCGATGCGAAATTCCGTGCTTTCACGGGAAAACACAAAAATGAGTGCTCCGCAGTCCGCGAGCAAAAACACTCGAATCCACCGCAAGAGCTCCGATTTCCAGAAATCGGCGGAACAAAGTCTCCGGCCGATCGAGCGCTCGAACGCTCCAATAGAACATAGGCATGTCGATGCTCGACAGGACTTCAGCGAAAGGAAAAACGGGGTTGGGGGTAGGCTCCGAGAGTCTCGAAGGGGTTGTTTGGCGCCAAGTCAACAGGTTGGCCATGACGCGGCCCGCTATTGACATCATAACAGCGAATTGGATCAAATGAAAAACCGGGCCCCACTCACATCGAGGGCACACACACGCACACGGACTACAAAAACGCAGTAGCGGAAGCGGAGGCACGAAAACTAGAAACTTATTTTCCCTCCCCCGCATTCTAGCACCCCAGCAAGTTGGCGACTATCTCACGAAAACACTACGAGTGCAGATTGATCAAACGGCACGCAATGCATCAGTTCGAGCGAACTGACGTATGATATTGCACTCTTACTTTACTAGTATTACAACATTATATGAGAGTATATGTGGTCCATGCCGAGTGAAAAAACAGGAAACTAACCTTCGTCGTGTCCAGTGGAGAGTCGTTCAGTAACGTTTGCACACAACCGCCCAACGGCCCCACTCGAGGGTGGGTGAAAAGCGGATGTTTTGAGAGAATATAAGCCGAAATGTGGAGAATCCGCTCGGGCGGCAAGGGCCAGCGTACCTAGGCTCGCACACAGTGCAGACAACTGCTCGATGTCAACAAGCACCCGTCTTGTAGATCGTTGGGAACTAGCGGCGCTAGAGGGCGCTTTCGAACTCACAGCGTCCCCTCGCTTGTATTTCCTCAAAAAGAACTTCGATAACGATGAACTAACGACAAACCGCAACTAAACTTCATGCGAAACCAAACGCGGACATCTGCATCTACAAGGGCCGGCGCTATCTTGCGAGAGCGAGTTGTCTCCACTGTGGTTTCATGGTGGCAACTTCTCTCCAGGCTTGAGTATACTAGGAAAAACTCGAACCGGGGAACGGCATTCCGTTAAAAAGTAGGAACGTAAGTTCAGTATACCGTTCCATCGGAACGAAAACTTTACGGCAGGTGCTAGGGGTTCCGTTCCGGGGAAACGGTTTGTAGACTGTTATGGAAATGTTTCCAATCAAGAGAACATGGCCGCGATGATGATGATGATCTTTGAGCAACGCGGGGTCTCATCCGATGCGCTAAGTCTAACATGTCATGAGAGTTGCCGAGGGACCCTGTAGTGATTGCCATTCAGTTTCCGCTCCATTGGAACAATATGGAACTTGGCATATATTCCATCCGTTCCATTGGAATGCCATTCCTCCGTTCCAGTATCTCCAAGTATAGGCTTGGGAGAGGACGTCCGGAAAACGGTACCGGCATTCGGAATCAACGAAAATTTTCATTTTCCAGTCGCGGCTTCCGCCTCTCGATCTTGTCGCTGACATTCGTTTAGCAGTTCGAGACGCTCTACCTTGTCGAGGCACTGCCTACGAGGTATCGCTCACGCTTTTTCAACTTTTTGGAAAGAGAGGAGAGGTCACACCCAACGAAACAGCTTCCCACTCCTAAGAATCCTCTGCATTCGGGCGCGCCTGCCTACTCGCCAGGCTGCTTGACGGGCTTGTAGATTGGTTGACCGAGAGAGTCGAATGGGTTGTTGGTTCATTTCTGGCTCCCGGCAGAAATGAACCCCTGCCTCTCCCCCATGTCGGCGGTGGATGCTCATAGTGTGCCCTCGAATTTTGAATTTTTCCACCGAATTTTCGATTGCCGATCTGAAAACTCACCTGCGAAGCAGGAATAGATTCCGCTCCCGTCTCCTGACCATGAGCGTTGTCTACTCCAGTCGACTATCTGCAGCGGGGAACAGATCGTGGTTCGGTCGAACTTGATTCTTATTCTTGCTCAGGCTCTCAGGGATCGATTTAGTCGATCTGTCCGGTGGGTGAGTTTCGCGCTTCCGGTACCAAATGGCTTCGGATAAGTCAACTCGATCGATGCGGGGACCGCCGACGTTGTGGTATTCACCTGCGCGGTCTGACCGCTGCAGCGTTCGTGAAGATTCCGAACCCGGGTCCAGAGAATTTTGAGTCTTCCTCATTCAGTTCCGGTCTCCGGATGAAACTGCGTTACGATATTCCTCACCAACTCATTTCCGAGACAGTTCGAGGAGTCGTTCCCAATCTATCTCGATCGAGAAAAATTGATGAGAAACTTCAACTCGACTCTGCCCAAACGAGTTAATGCAGGTCTCGATCAATGACGAACGCCGACAGAATGACTCATGGGAAATCCTCAAGTACAAGAACTGAGCTGACTGATAGTGAGACGCACCTTCATAGGATGCGACGGCCACGGTTGTTCATGAAGGTTTCGATTGAGAAACAAATCCTTTGGCGTCTTCCGATCCAGGTCAGGGAATGAATCAAACTTCGTGAATGCCACCAGCCGAGTCGGCGCAGTTCTGTCGCCTTATCAACTTCGAAGCCGTTGATTCTGACAGAATCGGATGGCAAAGGTTATTCCAGTCCTGGCAATGTTGAACGAAGCATTTCACTCATGCGCCTCGCCATGTAGCGTCTTCCGCATGTCTCGAGTGCGATCCGAGGTACCGCCAACCAAATATGAGTGATTAACGATATACAAGCCTCTTGGATTTATTCGGAGGAAAAGAATATTCATCGAAACACAGATGTGGATCGATTGATGCGCAGAACTCCCGTTTCATAAACAAAACAAACTTTTCGGTGCAATGGATAACTGTATGCAACAAATGACGGCAAACTATATCAAAAACGACTCGGAACATGTTGACCGGCTATCGTGTACAATCAGTCTTTATGTATTCCTCACATAGCGCAAGTTTTATGAACAAACAAAGTATTCTTAATCAGTCATTGTCTTCATCACTATCATAAACAAAATCATCGGCGGCCAAAGCAGCTCGAGCCGCTACTTGAGCCGCGAGCGAAGGTTCGAATCCGGTGTGGCCTACGCTCCGTAACGTCCTGTCATCTTCCTCGGTGTCCTGCTCTTCATCTTCTGACGACGATGGGGGTTCTTCGAGTCCTAAGCGTTTCATGGCTGCCGCTTCTCGAGATATCCGTTCCGCTTCTTTCACCTGCAAATCAACAGAAATCATGAATCATGATGATGAACCGCAAAAAGCGCGAGGATATCCTTCATCAGGAGAGAGGAGAGCTTACCTTCAGGACATCCTTCAGCTGACTCAGGACAGGAGGCGCAAGGGATACTCCACACGGTTCTCTTTCGAGGTCTGAGGACGCCTCCGCGGCATCACCCCGTACGGCCGAGCAATCAGACTTGCCGACATAGACTGCGTCGAACGCGGGCTCGGTAGGTAACGTCGCCAAATCTACAACCGGAGGTTCCTGGCTCTCGATGCTGGGATGTCGCGAATTCGATTTGGGCGTCGATGGCTGCTTCGGGGTCTTCTTCGACGTAACCCGTACCTGGAGGTCGGCGCTAAAGCTAACGCTCTGGGTAAGGTTCCCGTTTAGGATTTCAATCATTTCGTTGATTGCATCTACTGAAAGTGTGCTGCTTTGGTCTTGTCCCTCTTGGATTTCGTAATGAATCGCTGTCGCTAACCGGAGACACCGTTCGAGGTTTGTGCACAGCATCCGCACGGATACATCGCAGTCGGAATACTTCGATTTGATGTTCCCGCTCTTGAGTTGCGAGTTCAGTCTGGTGAACAGAGAGCTTTGTCTCGCTTTCAGCTCGGAGTACTGTCTGCACAGGAAGTCGTATTTTCTACCTTGGAGGGCGACGACGCTCTCCAAGGCCTTCTTGCACAGAAACACCGATTTCATGCTCAACGCGCATCTCTGAACCAGCCCTAAACAAAGGTTCCGCAAGCATTCCGAGCGATGCAAATCGTTCAGCGTCTTCAACGAGTGCACGGCTCCGTAGCTGTAGTTGTCCGTGCTCTCCTCGATGTTCTCCGCTTGGAACAGCTTGGGACAAGAGACCCGGCAGTCATCTGAACCTACAGGCATAATGAGGTCGACATCGTATTCGAGAATCGCGCCGCGGATCTCGCGGGCCACGGCCTGCCACAGCAGGCACTCTGACTGAATGGTTTCAAACACTGTGCGAGCGAAGAGCTTGGAGTCAGCTCGGGCGATCGTTTCGATCTCGATCAGCGCGCTGGATTCGGGCTGTCTCGAACTGCTCGCCTGGCCTGCTTGACCGGCTTGAAGAGAATCATCGTCTTTGATCTGAACCAGCGCCCACTTCAGGAGACAGCTTTGCATTGACTGAATCGGCGTCAGTTGGAGAACGCTCAGTTTCAACATCGAAACAGAGAGAAACTTCGACGCCGTCAAACCCAGGGCTGTCACGAGCGACAGGAGCTGGATTTTGGAATTCCTCCGAAGACACAACAACACGGCGAAGACTGCCAGGGTCGACATCAGGCAGTGCCTCCGATAGGTTTCTGGCCATTTTCGCTTCTCGTCGACAGCGGCCAAGTTTATCTCAGACGTCAGAACGGACTCGACGTACGCCCGGTCCTCGGGAAGAAGTAAACGACTCGTGAGGATTTCACGCACGATCGAATCGTAGATTTCGTATGGTTCAACAACCGACTTGTGGACGTTGGTCACTGTCCGAACAACCTTTTGAGTGTACCATTGCGCGGTGTACTTCAGGGAACCCCAGCACGAGAGCGGTTCTGGAGCGATCGGTTCTTGAAGTTTCATCAGAGACCGATTCGGTGGATCCACTTCTTCGTGGCTGTCGTCCATGTTTCGTTCACTCCTGGAACAAGGATGGGAACTTGAGCGCCAGAGAATCTACGGAAAGACAGTATCGGCAGAATATCGGGAACATTTCTGAATCTGTGCACGAATTCCCTTCTCGTCGCTTGTGATTTCTTTTCTGACGACGCCCGCAGCGAGCTCGATGATTCGATTTTCGGGTTTCGAGAGGACAGTTTTTAAGAAATCCTCCCTTAACGAAGAAAATCAACTTCACATCAGTGTTTCGCGCTGATTTTCGAACGCGGCAACATCAGAAACTGACATCGACAGAACGCTCGTTCTCCTGCGAAACATCTCGGACGACGCATTTCTGAGCTGAGACTCCGAGACAGGACCCAGCTTCCCCTAAGTCTCTGATTCTCGACGGGAAAACGAACGAAATACGCGAAGGAACAGGGGAAATACAGCAAGCTACGATTCGATGTAATCGTTTCGGAGTCGAGGGACGACAATAACGAACATTTGTAGAGGTCGAAACTGTTGCGATCTGAGAGAACAGGTTTTTGATTTTTTTTGCCATGATTTGAGGCTTCAACGAACGAACTCAATTCACCTTTCAGGAGCGGCGATCCTGTTGTCTCCGAAACTTTTTTCAGGGCATTCCTATGGTTTGGCGTGCAATAAAACTAACTGTGTGCTTCTTTGACAGTGGTTGCCGCCATGTTCGAAGCACGGTCAGAGAATCATTGCTCCGCTGCACCCGGAAGTCGCACGGCGTTTGGCGCCTTTTTCGGCGATGATCGCTCAAGTAGGAGTCTCCGTCGACGAGACTGCTGACTGAAATCACGAATGCTCTGCTGGCAGTCTTGCGCGACCTCTTCAGAACGTCTTGACTCGACCTAAGAAGTTTCATTGCGGCGGGAACACGTTTTCCATGGCGCGGGTCGACACCGGTTGCCGGGTGTCACAGAAACCTGCGGCTTCCGTTTGTTTACGACGATTCGACGCAGTGTGTGATATATTATTTTCTACGAGAATTCCGGAACCGAATTGGATAGTTTTTATCAAATGACATAAGGTGAGACAGAGTTGAACTTTTTCCAACGAACTTTCGTCCGAGAGTTTGTGAGATGAATGTCTGAGAGCCTGGAAAGAGTCGAAAGTCGCGTTAAACGTCATCATGACATGATGAGCTGTTCGAAAGATGATTCGATCTCATTTTTGTTTCGAGTCAACTGACAAACGGGGGCCGCGAGGGAGATCGATTGAAGTGAAAGTGACGCGATTTGCTCTCTGTTCGGGTTTTTGAAGCTCGGCGCGATTCCGGAAGAATGTGCTTTGGTTCGTTTCGAGTGGCTGTCATGTCAGCTGATCTCAATCGAACGAACCGAAATCTTCTCTGAAGAAACTTGCGTCTCAAGAAACACGGCTCAGAATTTCGCTGACTTAGTTTCAGAATGGACCGTCGAGGTCTCATCAACGGTCTCCCCAAACCGGTTCCTGGGGGAGATCGCAGGTCAGCCCGGGACAAAGGAACTCGTTACATCCGGCGACTCTTCCATTTCCAGCAGATGGACTTCCAGTTCGCGACATGGCAAATGGCGTATTTGTTCTATTCGCCTCAGAAAGTGTACCGGAATTTTCAGTACCGCAAGCAGACGAAAGATCAGTTCGCTCGGGATGATCCAGCTTTCCTCGTCCTCCTCCTAATGTGGATGATCGTGTCCTGCGTTGCATTTGTGGTACTGTTGGGCATTCACTTTTTGGGTTTTTTCAAATTCCTCCTCTGGACCATATTCATTGATTGCGTGGGGATCGGACTCGTCGTTGCAACGATCGTATGGGTAATATGCAACAAGTATCTCATCAAACCCTCCTGTCGGTTCACTGAAGATGTGGAATGGGGATACTGTTTTGATGTCCATCTGAACGCGTTTTTCCCCGCACTGATAATCCTCCATCTGTTCCAACTGTTTTTCTATCACGGTGAGTTATCGTCGAAACCTTAGCTGTGAATTCGACACATTTGAATGTCTAAGTGAATCGATTGCCTCTTTGTCATGTCACCGAGTCTCTGACTTTCTTCCGCAGTTGTTATCCGCTACGACACCTTCCTCGGTCGGTTTTTCGGCGACACGCTCTTCCTGATCGCGTGAGCCTACTATGTGTACATAACATTCCTAGGGTACAGTGGTGAGTTCATTCTACTCTGCTGTGTTGTTATAATATTTTGGAAGAAATGAAGATTAATCTAACGAGATGAATCGTTTTCCAGCTCTTCCGATTCTTAAGAACACGAAGGTGTTCCTGTATCCGATGGCAGCACTGTTGATTCTTTACGTGATGTCCCTAACGGCGGGCTTTAATATGTGTCGGATGCTGGTCGATTTCTATCATTACAGAGTGATGTAAATAACGCCAATGTACATTATATCCAATGCTCCTCGAAGTAGGCAATCAGATGCGAAAGTGAAGTCTGGAAATAAGTTTTAGTTGATGGATGGATTTACGAAGTTTCTCTCTCGGCGACTTCGGCTATTTATAAATGAAACGTTTCTCAGAGGTTTTGAATTTTCATTGTAGCTAAGAAAATTATTCATAGCGACTCGTTCGCCTAATTTCCATCTTCCCTACGAGGGAGCATCCCTCCCAGAACTAGATTGGCTTTCTGAGCTTCATGATATGGAGACATCTTGGAAGTGTATCAACGAATTTACAACTGAGAATCATTTCTTCTGGAGAACAGTCTCAGTTCTCTATCTGACGAGTTCGTTTCATTCTCCTGAAAATGCTCGGAATCCTTATCGAGATCTCGAATCCTTCCAAATCAGGACAGCCATAACTTGTCCTCGAATCTGGAATCAAAGAGTCCGAGATCCGAAATGTCACATCTATCTTTCTTTCATATACAGTGCTACCTCGATTGTATCAACCCCCGTGTATTTCGCCCCCGATTATGTTACCTCTTGTGACCCCATATGACGCCCACCTAACCCACTGTGTAACCCACTGTGTTTCCTCTGTGTGGCACACTCTTCGGCCCAGTGCGATCCCACATGACCCACTCCGTGGCTCTCTGTGATGCTCTCTCGATTATATCAACCTCGACATCAATTGATTGATATAATCGAGGTAGCACTGTATTCGGAAAAAAAAACACGGAAAACTGTTATTGGTCCAACTTCAAGAGGCCCTGACATAGTTAACTCGGAACCGATTTTCAAAGACTTCAAACCGGACGTTGAGTTTGCGCGTTGATTTATGCGATCCAGCTTCATACTCATAAAGCTTCGCTTTGTCTGTCTGAAGTCGACGAATCTTCAAGTTCGAGTAAATTCTGCTCGAAGTGTACGTCTGGTATGGTTCGGTGCAACACGCCTCGTCCTTCCGCCGTTCCAAAGACATGACTTGACCGGTTCCTGCAGCGAGTCAAATCTCTGATCCATTTCGGTGCCTTATTGAGTTTGATTGGAACGCGAGGCTTGAACCCAGAAATCTGCAATGCTTATCATTTTCCCCTCTCTGCTTTCATCTTCGACCGTAAAGACCGAACGGATAACTTTCAGCCAAGATCCAAGAATGTAGCTCTTGAAGATATTCACCAGCCATCAATCGAATGCAACGGAGCGAGAAAATGTACCGTGTACCGTGAAAAAAACGACATACTCACTCATAAACAACCTCCTTCGTGAACAAAGTAGATTTCGATCCAGAGCTCGCGGAAGTATTTTCTCACTGAAACTTTTTGCAGAACGCAGAGCACAACCCTGAGCCGGAGCGCTTCATTCTCTCAGGAGCTCGAACATCGACGAGGTTCTTCATTACTGTTTTGATCGCATCATTCGACCGTGAACAGTCGGGTCCTGCGTATGATGATAATATGTTCGCTCTACTGCTCATTTTCGCAAATGAGGGCTCCCTCGAAACCGCGAACTCAAATACGTCGTAGATGTGTCCCATGTCGCAGTGTTCCTTGATGAGAACAGTCGTTTCTTCGAACTGAACGAGTCGGAACTGAATCGCTGCTCTTTTCAAACTATCTAACCCAGCTTTTTGGTTTCCCGTGTGCATCAAACTTCTCCCATCATCGTTTTGATCGAAGGTGTTCGACTACTTTTGCACACTCAAGATTCTGACTTGCTGACCCAGTGTTTCTCTTTTTTCTTCGTTTTCTTCGGAGCTCGATATTCACGCGATGTTTTGAATTTGAATTTTCATCGTTCGAAAAGTTTCCGTCAAACAAAATCCGAACCTTCTCAGCGCGCATAAATGGAAGATATGAATCCGTTGGATCTCTGCAGTCAGGTCAGCGGACTTGAACGCTCAAGCTGAACATTTCCAGAATTCCGAAACTCTCAACGCCCCCCAGGTCTGGAGGGGGAAGGCAAAGTGAAAACTATCTAGAAAGCTGGTCGACAGTGACTTGTTGTTGTTCGAAACCACAAGCATTGCTCGGCGCAGTGATTCGAGATGAATTCACGTCCTCGTTTGTAAAGCGGAATTGATGGACTGAGCCATTGAACTACTCCCGAAATGTACTCAATAATCTTCATCCTGATCGTTGCTCCCTGCTGGAGTGGAGAACCTCAGTCTGTGACTCCGAAACAACTCACCCAGATGAATGTCGTCACTGAAGCTGAGAATTATGCTTTACTGAACGGCATTCAACCGACGAAGTTGCTGATCTTGGACACATCTGGATTATTATCACGAGAACCCATCAAGCTCAATTCAAGTTTGCTGGTTTTGACTCTAACCTTCGAACTACCCCAATTGATCCACGAAGTCGTTGCCGCTGATATGAAAGTCATCGTAATATCAACGAAGTGGAAATCTCCTATATTCCAAAATCACGACACTCTTGTGGTATAAATACCAGAAACGGGAGCTCAGTTGTGTCCAAAGCTTCGATCAGCTGATCTTCTGGAGGGTGACTGCGATTACAGCCCTATGGCCCGAAACCGCAAGCCCGAGTGCCGTTCGCCCGAAAGTCAGTCGCCCGAAAGTCAGTCGCCCGAGAGTCGGTAGCCCGAGAACCGCTAGCCCGAAGAAAACCCTCTCTCAACTTCGAAGCTGCATGAGTGTAGCTTCGAATGAGTGTAGCTTCTATGCAATTCATCGTGTCATTCTGGGTGATGTGACTCATAAATCGAATTCCTCTCATTTTGCGCACATTCAAGGTGCGAGACGATGAATAGGAATCAAGGGCATGAAGCTGTCATTGTGATTCTCGCCCCGGTGGAGGCCCGCCCGAATTCGTTGAGAGTTCAACACATAGTGATCGATCATCGGGCTCAATTCTGTTATCAAAACAAGTCTTTAATCGTTTCATACATTTGCAAGTTACATCACAAAGGGCGACCGGTCCTATGAACATGCATAGAAGCTACACTCATTCATGCAGCTTCGAAGTTGAGAGAGGGTTTTCTTAGGGCTAGCGGTTCTCGGGCTACCGACTCTCGGGCGACTGACTTTCGGGCGAACGGCCCTCGGGCTTACGGTTTCGGGCTTGCGGTTTCGGGCTGCCGGGGGGACACCGTGACTGCTTCCTTGGATGATTGCGCTCCAACTAAAAATAAGTGCTCCATGGAGTCAATAACTCTGGTCAAAGATCCGCTCATCCAAGTTCCGAGAGTGATCCTCGAAGCGCTTGTTAGATGCAATCCGAAGCCGAAGTCGTCCCGTCCTACGTCGTTATCTAAGCTGTAAATAAAAGTGCTCGCCATCTTTGGCTGACGATTCATTCCCGAATCATCAGAAGTGAGCGACTTCCAGGACGTAGACAGTCCGCTGCTTCTGACACCTGAGGAGCAAGACTCCGATTGATACCTCGATCGATTCTTGCGATAAAAATAAGTCAAGCGTTTCATTCTGATAGTTCTTGTTCCTTTTCCTCGACTGGGGTAGTTTCGAAAAGTGAGAGTCAAAAATACTTACCTATTTGTGCATTCTTCAAAGTCGAGAAGCTCGAAAGATTCGAAACAAGCGGATAGTGATCAATGGTGAGAAATTAATCCATTTGTAAATGAAGTTCAAAGCAGGAGAAAACCTGAGTGAATCCTGCATAGGCATCGACATGGACTGTGAGGCCAAATCGGTTCGGAAAAAAGTGGATGCTGTGTTTTGGTGGAATCGGCGAGGAGTGATATTCTAAGAGCTTCTGAAACCAGGTGAAACTTTTGAGGCGAAGCGGTACAAAAAAACAACTCATCCACGTGAACGAAGTTCTACCCGAAAAATCTCCAGGATATCAGCGACAGCGTAAAATGATTCTGCTCCATGACAACGGTCCCAGCCAAGCCTCCCCTTATTCACCAGATTTGACTTGATGTTAATGTACAGGATAATGTCAATCTATTTCATATGTCTATGTATATTCATGATAAACGCTTGGTTTGACTTGTCACATTTAAGCGCGCGTGACACTATCCAAGTGAAGCTGTTATTCACAGCCCCGTTCGGAGCGATATATTTAGATTTAAGTGCGTGTCGAGAGCGAAGTCTAGAGTTGGGAGATACTTCGAAAATCTTAATTGAGCAGTTAGCGGAAGTAATACGCTTAAGGGCACGGCGGTCGGTCTATCCGTGGCGAATCGGGTCACCTCGCCGCCGGACAAGATGTGAGGATCAGGAATCGCGCCCCTCTGTTCACAAGTTAACCGGCCTGAGGACGGTGGTCGGCGATTTGAGCGCACTCGAAATAGAGCGCAAGTCTGATTAGAGCACACATCTGATTAGAACGCACACTTGATTAGAGCGCGGATATGAATAAGAGCGCACGTCTGATTAGAGCGCACATTCAATAGAGCGCAGTATCGAAGCGCGCATCTGGATAGAGCGCAGATGCGCACGATAGCGCATCTTTTCGGCAGATGCGGGAGCGAAGTAGGTGAGGTTAGGTTAGGTGCTTGGGCGAGACCGGAAATCTAGCGCCTGGGGGCAAATGGAGAGCGAAGTGAGAAGGTCAGGTTGGAGCAGGGTTTCCTGAAGATTGTCGCCCGTGCCCCCACGCCCATAGAGCTCGAGAGAACGTTGTGCCCCATTCCCATAGACTTCAGCGGAACGGCGCGAGACCACATGCCCTACTGGTGGGGCATACGGCCCACTTTGGGAAACCCTGGGTTAGAGCAGCGATTCCCGATAGGGGGTCCCGGGAGGTGGAAAAATCGGGAACCGCTGGGTTAGAGGCTTTGGCGAGGGAAGCGAGCAGACCGGAAAACTAGCGGCTGTCGTCTACCCAATCCGGGTGCTTCCAGGTTGCGCTCCATTCAGATGCGCGCTTTAATGCTGCGCTCTAATCAGACGCGCGCTTTTCTTTTGCGCTCTATTTGGAGCTGCGCTCAATTTGAACGTGTGCGCTCAAATACTATATGCGCTCTAATTGGAGCTGCGCTCAAACTCGATGAGCGCTGAAATTAGATGTGCGCTCTAATCAGACGTGCGCCCTTTTTCAAGTGCGCTCTTTTTATATAGCACCCTGAGGAAACCTGGGCAACGCTACCTTTCCTCGCTAATTCTTGTTCTGTTCGGGGTAGAGCTTTTCTCTCTCGAGTAAGCGATCGAGTTCTCGGAGAATTGTCGGAGAATCGAAGTTGTCGAATCACTCGGAGTTGGAGATCCGCAGCGCAGCAAAAAATCAGAAGCAAGAAGCCCAATGATTGAATGAATAGCCATAATAACCGCGCGCCTCTTTTAGGGAAGTGTTTTTCTCTGTTAGCGGTTTTAGCGTAAACAGGGTGGTAGGTAGAACGACTGATTTTTCAAGAGCTTTTCTAAGATTCTGTTACGCTCATGGAATGCAGGATTCAATCGCCAGTCAGATCTCCATTTATGTACAATTCTCCCAATGCCGATTCTTCGAGGAAAGCACAGAAAGCCGCTTAACTTACCACCCTGTATTCTGGTTATTTCTCATGGGAAGTTCATCTACCATGGAGAATTATCAGAATACATCCATAAACTCAATCAGAAATGTTCTGGTTTCCAGTATCTAAAGAGAGGTAAGGCGTACTTCGGGGAAGCGAGAAATTTCATTTGGTCTCGGCGGCGAGATGGCCGGCGGCGGCGGCGAAGTGGGGTGGACCGGTCCGTGGAGCTCTTTGATAGATGGCGGTGCGATGGAATCCCGGTCTACATTACAACGCTCAAATATCTTCCTTATGAATTTGTCTCGAAAGGAATCAAGAAGTTGACCATCGCTAGTAAAGAATGGGGACCAGAACGGCACACAGTAGAGAAGGCTAGGAATAACGAGAGTCTAAACAGATTTACATAGGATCCCGTTCGTCGAGCGGAGAAGTAGCGAACACTGAGGTTACGCACCGTAGCCACCGAGCGCACAGAATGTGCCACATGTTCCCGAAACCCCAAGTCAGATGGGACGTGTACACCGAGATCTTTGAAACGGTTATTCTAGGAGTCGCGGAGGTAGTGGGAAATCCCGTCAGGCTTTGTTTTGAGAATTTCACCTTTGAGGGTTAAGAGATTGATACCATTCTCCACAGACCAGCTAAGGTCCCCTCTGCCGCGGACTGAGAGCTGCTGCAGTTCTCACGAGCGTCATCGTTGTCAGAGTAGATTCTCAAGCAATCGGTGAAGAGTTTATAATTCACCATGGTAGAGGGTAAATTGATTCACAATAAAAAACTCGCACAACATACGCATTTGATCAGTCAAAAAAAATTGGAAGGGTAGTCTTAGGGAGACTACCATGCTGATGCGTGAAAACAATCGCTCTGTACACGTTATCGACAACGTAGGCAGCACAGGAGTATGGATCCAGTATGATTTGCCGATTCACGTTCGAATTAAGCCTGGTTGCTCAAATTTTTCGCAATCATCGCGGCATTTTCTCGGCGATTTTCCGTAGTATTTCAATAAGAGCCGCGATTTTCCGCGACCCCTGCTCTTTTTTGCCGCGACAAACTTACAGCCCTAATCATGATCGTACTTGAGGGGTTCACCGAGTTGCCGAATCTTTGCGAATAAACCTTCCTCCCGTGCGGTCCAGTATTGCAGTGAGTTCGGGATGATTTTCAAGAATGCTTGATTGGTATCAATCTACTGTTCGATGTATGCACGGTTCTCAATCACGTATCGGATTATCTCTTCTTTAGTTCGCAAGCATCGATACATATTCCGAACACCGTCACGTACATAAAATCGGAGAACCTTCACTGCCATGTAGAGCACATTTTGAGGCGTGAACCCGCGTCGATCTCTCCTCCGGCTTTCCGACATACATATTGAGTATGCAGTGGACCGCACGGAGTTCGGCTTATCGGATCTTGTTTCGCATCTTACTCCAAAATAAATTGACGGAGATGAAAGCTTTCCTGCGAACTGATCAAAAACGAGGCTTCTGACGAACGGTGTTGACCGGGCGCTATCTCCAAACACTGTGCTTCATTCAGCATTGGATTCTGCTTCATAGTACCGGGTAGACCGGCGTCTAAGGCTATATAAGATCTTTGATGAAATATCTAAAATTCGATCTCAAGGACTACCATCAGATAAGAGGCATCCCCGATTTCAAGCGGAAATCTCCCGAAAGTCAGAGCGTCTCATACGCCGGTATATACGGTATATGTAGACGAATTCAGGTACCGGCGCCTTACTTGCATTCAAGGGCTCAATTCCTCATCAACAACTGTCTTGTGAAGTCATTTCGGGAATCAAGTTCCTGAACACGGACCAATCGATTGCGATATCATAATGTTTGTGAGGAGGATGCTCGAGCAAGAATCGGAGCCAGGCTAGGATATTCGACTCCTTCATTCAACCGCCAAGGTGAGAATATTTGTGCTTAGTCATCATCATCAAGAGATCGCGGCAGAATCGGACAACGTATCAACAACACCGGGAACATTGATTCAGCGGTCCATCTACGCGGCGCCCTTGATCAACTTGATATTCTTCAGTTAAATCTCTAGGTCTCTTCGCCGCCCTTGCAGCCCTCAGGCGCAAGCTGCTCGTTTTCGGACATGCCATTCCGTGCGATACATCACGTGCACAGCTTGTGATCAAATCGAAATGAATTCACTGTTAAAATAAACCTCGTTATTCAAAGAACGGATTCCGGTTATTTGGTGATCACGAACCCGCGAATTCTGAGTTTTCGATTCTCGTCGATTCCATGCGATTTCTTCACTCATGTCATCACTGCCTCGTTTCATGGAATCTGGTAGAAATTCGTAGCATCACGTCCATATAAGAATTCTCAGCGTTTTTGAGGGGTTCAGGAATAGACGTCAAAAACAACGTTTCAGTAACCAAAACAATACTGAAATTGAAGGGGAGATCTTCCTGTAAACGGACGAACTTCTGGAGGAAACTAGGACTGAATAGGTACATTTAAAACGGAATTCGCGAGCATCACATCTCGACAACTTCCATCGAATATCGTTACACAAAGGACGAAGTCCGATCAAACTGCATCTCTGGCCTCAGGATAGACGTTTTCACGTCATTTCTGAATGCTTTCATGGGTTTGGATGGGATTTCGTTAGCGCTGATTGTTTTTGGTAGGTCATTCGAAAGAACGGAGAAAAGTAGCGGTGACAGACCCTGTGCAACTCCACCTGTTTGCTCAAACGACGGGAGTTCGTTTACTCCATCTTCTATTCTCCCTTCTTTTCCCCATTTTCTCCCTTCTGATGAATCAGGTTCAGCATTCTATTTCCGACCCCTGCTTGTGCGAATTCCTTCCTCAAGAATTCCGGTTCAAAGTAAACTTGAAATGTGCTCTATCAGTTCTCTCATTTCGTTTTCCATATCTGAAGCGATTTTCCAAGTTATCTATAGTCTGGCTTTGGAGTGTATGCCTCACAACGAGGTACCTGCGGTTGGAATCTTCGTGTAGTACCTCTGTCTATTGACCTTGTATGGGATCTTCGTTAGCCTGCGAGTTCGTCAGAAAAATCATCGATTCGGATTTAGGTTCAACTCGTCATTCTCATCAAGGCTGAACCGATTTCCAGTCTGTCAGTCGCTCCAAGGTATCGTGAACGATTCGGTTCGATGCACAGGCTCCTGCCATTGAGAGACCTCAGGTAGGACGAGTTTTGCGCTCATTTGAGGGAAAATTCTCGCTTTATTCACAGAATTCAATTCAAACTTATGATTTTGGCCTTCCCCTTCCGGGGCGAGTTGAGCGTTTCTTTCGTTTCCTCGATCTGTAGAGTGAACAAGTCGAAACAGCAACTGCATCTGAAAAGATTTCGACAAGAGCTCTTTGAATACGAATTCATCGAAGTCTGTACAATCATAACGAATTCAACAATCAATGACCGCGAAGAAATATGGAAGGGATTCGACTCACTTTTTCTTCCGGCATTCTACCGCTTTCCGATGAGCTCGGAATGTGAGTTGTGGATCCCCCCAAGTGGGTCCGAAAACGAACCTAGGAACAAAAAACATCAGTGACTCCTTCTATGATTTTCCTTGATTCGCTCTAAGATTCACATGACGTTCCAACATGACGTTCGTACACCACTCCCGCCTGTCCGATTTTTTTGGGTGCTCACCTCCATTCTTTCGGGGTGTCACTGTTGCTCCACGTGGTTGTAGATTCAGCTTCGGTGGTGAATTTGTCGTTGATGCGAGTCCTCGGAACCCCCGCCATCTTGGCCAAGGTCCCAGTGACATGCACGTCGTCGACCCAGAAAAACGGTCTATATTTAGACTCTAAATAAAGTCGTCGTGCGATATCCGGGGTCATCAGATACGCCCAACCTGCAAGCGGGGCGAGGAGGAGAAGAATCATTTATCTGTAGTATCTGGTATCAGGTTCGAAGAAACCATATCTTGTCGCAGTGGGCTCATACCTGAACAGTAATCTTCGTAATAGAAAAGCGGGTACTCTGGTGTCCGAACCATCCATTTGCTGCCTTCGTCCCTCGTCACTGGCATTTGCTGCTGGACGTAACATATCAGAGAATCTGTGATCGCAGTCGTATTCTGTAGCAGCTTGTGGAAATTGAAAATGTGCACGAAAATATCGTCGTCCATCTTCATGATCCGTGGAGCTCGCGAGCAATTTTCCCACACCCATTTGAGACCCATCACATGTTTATATGTGAGATTGCGATAGGCGTCCATGAAATTACCTGGAGAAAAAACGGTTAGGGTCCACTTGACCGAAACTTTTTGACCCAACCAACTTGCCCGAAACCCGGTTAACCGAATCCCATTTGGCCGAATTCCTATTGGCCGAAATCCATGATACCGAAACTTGTTTGGCGGACGCCCCGTTAACCGAAAACCTCCTCGCCTAATCGCTGAGAGTAGCACGCTGTTTTAGCGGGGTCTTCGTTGCTGACTACCCCACTGCCCGCTATGTTCCAATGCTCCTAGAAGAGCACAACAGGTTGCGAGTATGTCATATCAGAATAAATACCGTGCATTCGCTACAGTCTTTCATTCAATAGACTCTATTCGACGATTCCATTCATCCCAATGAGATTCACAAGCGTGTGCCAAAGTCGAGGTGGGCTTTTAGTATTGAAACCATGATTTGTTGAATTTTCATGAAGGCGACAATCAACCGGTCTCGTGATGAAGTTGGACGGACCATGAGAATTCGACGAACTGAGTCCCTTGCTTCACCTCAACCGCTATAATTCATTGCAAGTGACTCCTCGCGGCGTGTCGAGCTATTCTGTTTACCAGTCGAGAACTTGGTAAGGGTTCCCTTCCAATCAGCCATGCTTCAAGTTTCGCACTACGCTTCGCCATTCTCAGAGAGCTCACGCTCAAAAGAAACAACGGCCTGCTGAGGCAGCGGGCCGCAAGCCACGACAGGGAGAGGGGACTTTTCGGTCAAATGGGTTTCGGTCAAGTGGGTGTCGGTCGAATGGGGTTTGGTCAAATGAATTTCGGTCAAACGCATTTCGGTGAATTCAAATCAGTCAAAGAAGATTAGCTCAAAAATTATCGGTCAAGCGGGCATATCCCGGAAGAACTTCTAGAATTATACCCTGGAATCCGGCAGGTTACGAACTTCACAGAAAACGAACTTGGCCATCGGAGATTTCGCAAACTGCGGAGCAGCTATAATGCAGGCTCCTGAGATAAGTGACAGCGAGCTGATTTTGTTCACAATTACAAGTCCACTGTCACATGACTTGAAAACATGATCGATATATGAGCACTTTGGGTTTGAGATGAGGATCTAAACAGAATTCCGTTCCAGTGAGCAAAATCTACGGCAGCCGGAGTATAATTCGCCAACGACTCTTCTATCTTCGCTTTCAGTGAGAACATGATAGAAAACTCACTCTAGCAAGTCACGAGCGAGGGCCATTCTCAGTTTCAGAGCTCTTACCTTGTACGATATCGTTGTGCCATTTGTGTTCTTGTAGAATTTGTTCCTGAATGCCGCTGTCATTAGTCATCGCCAGAAGGAAAACCAATTTGATAGTGAAGCCTTTGAGGCGAGGTGAACCGTTGCCCCAGGAGGAGCGGATCGACTTTCGTTCATTGAAATGGTTGCACGCAGAGTGAATCAGGACAACAATACTCTCCTTGGAGTCACAGCTCGCGGCATTGAGGAGATACTCGAACCCAGGCAGATCCACCAGGTAATCATCAGTCCGATTCAGAACGAGCCGCGGACACGGCCGAGCGTTTCGAACACAACTTTGTAGTTCCAGAAGTCTCCTATCTTCTTCGCTGAACACTTCTCTCTTCTGTGTGATCTCACGCGTCTCCTGTGTGGACGCACTCAAGTAGAAAACGCATAATCCGATCCACCAGATCACCAGGAGGGCGTTGAAGAGACTGAATTTCGCGTACAGCTTTCGTTCCAGTGAAGCGTACATGTTGATCGAGATGCCGAAACGCAACGCAGGGAGCGAAGCCTTGTGTCATCGCAGTTCATTTCATTCAGTTCGGTTCGGATTGAGTTACAGAATCTGACGACTTTACACTTCACTACGAAAATTGCACGTTTTCTCCTCCTAAAACGAACTGTGTAGACATTTCTGTTGATCGTGGCGCCGATTCCGAAGACGAAGAATTCAAGCGGAGATACGAACGCGCACTGCTTGGCTTGCGAGGAGTTCCTTATATGGAACTGTCAGAAGAACGTTTGGTCAAGAAGTACGGTGTCAGTCAGATGTTAGCGTGTCAGGAGAAGCTTTCAATCTCACCGGAAAACCACTTTTCGTCTGACTCGAGAACTTTTGTAGATTGTCCGTGTGGTTGTGACGATTCCTGTTGGATAGAAGTTCCACAAGGGAAGAGAAAGGTCCCACCAGCGCCAGACGGCAGTGCTTCATTCAATGAAATCGTGTGGGATGATTCGCTACGGTGAACACACCGTTTAGTGAGTGGGATGAATATGAAGACGTCGGCCTCGCCACTACTGGAGAAGGTACTTCCAATAACAGATGAATGAAATACTGAGGCGAACCTATGAACACAACTCGCTGCTTTCCTTCATGCCAAAGTTTCAATATTCCGCTCTAGAAGTCAACATTCACGAGAACCAAAACGGATGTTTTGACATTTTCCGTTGCATGAAATCAGAATGATTCTTAAGATTTTGACACCTGGGCCGCGCTGCAAACAACAAACCGCGGGGGAAGGTCGCGGAAAGTTTTGACATCTGCTGCTGCTGCGTGTGTATCAGAACCATCTCCCCGAATACAGTGATGTCTAAAAATAGTAAACACCCGATATGGTTTACATTTCGATATAGCGAACACATAATCGTGCTTGTCTCGTACTCGTTTCCATATTGGAGTCCCTCTTTCCATAGTGAACGACATCTCGACCCCGTTTACGGTCTCAAGGCATGAGTTCCTAAAGTTGCGAGGTTGTGGAGGAACGGAAAATTACGATGTTTGCGATTCGAGTGAACAATCTCGCGAAGTGGATCACGTCCCTCACATTCAATGAACTCACCTGCGATTGGACCGGGCTGTAAGAGAGACCTTGGCATCACATGAGAAAACTTTGCTCAGACTCATCACTCTACGGAGGTTTTACAACAATCGTTGGAGTTTCCAACTCCTTGGGATGGCGGACAAATCCAAAGGGGCACGACAGAGATCCGAGCCATGATTCATTAAAAATCGTGGCGGCGAAAAACGCTCGTTGAAATCGAGGAGCTTACGTCGAGGATCGATGGATTTTGTCGATCGATGTCCCTGCCGGTGTTTGAAGTCGTCCTTTGGTCGCGTTTTTCAATTGAGGGACGTTCGCCCACCGGCACAGAGTGTGAACCCGAGAGCCTCTCTCCACTCCTCCAAGCTAGGGTTTCGAAGAATGAACTAAGAGCCGCGAAGTTGTTCAAATAAGGTACATTTATTTCTAATATAATTCAGAAACACAATTTCATGATAAGCCTTACTTTCGAGACATTCCCTCCTTCTGCTGCGATTGGTTCCTTCGAGACGGTACTTGTTTCAATATTTGTTGATTTAATAACTTTCTATATTACCCCTTGCTCTGTCAAAGTTAACCCAGACTAGTCCGGGTCGTGACATGACGACCGCATGTGATGGCCGCGTGATGGTGTGCTGTTCAGGAAGGGGGGGGAGGGAGTGGGTGGGTGGGTGGTTTGTTGGATGGATAATCGGTTGTCTGATGTCTCTTTTCCCATAGGATTGGAGGAGGATGGGGGGAAGTTGGGGAACTGAACTGGAGTAGGATGGTCTAAGCGTCGTCTGGTTGGTTGGTTGGTTGGCTGGTTCGCTAGTTTGCCGCCGTCGTTCCTCAAACAACAACAACAACATACAGTCTTCCGTAGACGACACAAATTGCTAGCTCCGTCTTAAGCAGAGAGGTACCCACAGAGGAGTTCCCATGTGCTTGTCAGTGATGCCGATTGAACTCTCGGCCGGAGTGCGATTGCGTTGTCTCTAAACCTAACCCTCCGATGCTATCTATAGAGCGTGGCCATCCATCAGCATCGCTACGGCCGATCATCGAGCGGTGCAGGGCGAGCAGATCATCGATTAATCAACAAATCGACCCATCAATCAATCAATCACTCACTCAATGAGAGTTTTATTCGACACGGTGCCGCCGTTTCACCGAACCTGCACACGCAGCGGTCTTTTTTCACCAATTCATTAACGAACGCAAAATCAACTGACCGACCACGACAGCCCGCGTTTCCACTCAGCGTGGAAGAGACAACTCTCGTCGGCCCGAAGTCAATCGTGAGTCAGCTTCCAAACAAAGAATCAGTCGATCGATCGATCGGTCAGCCAACCAGCTAGTCAGTCAGCGAGCCAGCCAGTCATAAAGCTTCCCCTAAACGTGCTTCCTAATGTGATCACTTTACTAAAATTTCTACACTATCTTATATTACAATGGAAGTAGGTCTCTCCTGAACCTCACACAAGAGGCAGAAACAGACGCACTCCTTTCGAAGCGACTACTGACTGGTCATTGTTGATGTCATTGCTGCTGCTGCTGCCGGCGCCGCCATTTCTCGAATCGTCGTGACAGACGAGTTCGCCGCCGAATTTGCCACCCGCTTGTTCCCCTACATTTCATTACTCTCATTGACATCATCATCATCATCCTCATCATAATTATCGACGTCGCCAACGTCGTTCTCGTTATTGATCGTCATCAATCGAAGGCCCGAATCGGAAAGTGACATCATCTAACGTGGTTGAAGGGTAACGCACTTCCACTACTATTTACACTTGTACACATCGTACAACCCCCGATCCGAGTTCTGCCTGTTTGTCTGTTCTATGTTTGTCGACAAAATCTCTTGTTTAGAGAGATCGAGCTAGCCTCTTCCCCCTCCCTGGAAGTAAAAAGCCCCACGAGAAAATCCCTCCCTAGACGTCGTCTTTGACCTCCGTCTGTTCTAACAAACATTTGTCTCTACGGTGAATCTCTGATGTCCTAGTCCTCCTTCCCCCCTGCACGCCCTCGAGCAATTCAATTTTTCAAAGCTTTCGCTTCCACGATTCCTCGCTCGCTTTTGCTCAAATTCTATCTCTCATCATCACATTCAACTTCTTGCGCTTTCTTACTTTCGCTCTCTCGCTCGCTCGCTTGCTCTCTCTGAGAAAATAAATCAATACAACCAAATAGTCCTTCAACCAATCCACATACAGTCTATTGAATGCTGCAGCACATCATCATCATCACCATCTGCGGCGATTTCGTCTTCCACGTTCAACTAAACTCAGCTCAACAAAGTGTAATTTGTTTCTGAAACTGGATGGCTCACGCTCTTCTCGTTTTGTTTCTTCGGGATGTTACCCGCTGCCGTCCAACATACGGCACACCAACGGACAGGGTTCGATGTTCTGTTCCTCGAGTACCCATCTACACGATGCAGTGGCTGCTGCTGCTGCTGATGCTTGTCTCTCTAGGCTTGTCCTCCTCGTCATCGTTTCGCTCCATCGTTTATACAATCGTCTCCGTTGTCCTAGTCGTCGTCGTCACCATGTTCATCATCATCATCGTTCTAATTGTCGAGTTCATCAACTTCTCTCCCGAAATTCTCTCATTGTCGTCATCACCTTGTTTTCCCTTATCTTCAAGATCAAAACTGACCGTCGCCAACGATAAAGCGTCAACTGCCGTTGCTGCTGTTGCAGGCTTGCTTCGCTGATTCCGCCGGAATATCCGTTTGGTGATTTCCTCCATATTTCGTCGTGAGGAAGATTTATTCATTGGCGCCACTAGTTTGACGTTGAGTCGCGGCTTTCGCCGGGCCAGAGTTGGATGAGTTTGACGAAGAAGCTTGGGCAGCGGCTCCGGGGGAATCACCAGATGGGGAGCCACCTCCGCTGCCCGAAGCCGCGATATGGGCCGGAATCAGCAAACGGTTCAACTGTGGCTGGATTTGAAGCTCTGTAATTTGTCAACGCACAGGTGAACCTCTTGACGGACGCGGTGTGAAACCATTATTGAACTAGGGACCAGCTGGGCGCCGCCGCCGCGCGCTCGACAACAGAGACGAGTCGATAGGTGAACCTCTACGCAGCTGATCGCAATCTTCGCCCACACCCGGTCTGAATACGACTGGTTGAAGGACGCGCGCGCTTCAATCGAGAATGCAAAAGAAAAAAAAGCAATCCTACTCACCGTGTGGAGTGAAGTTAAAAAGCGGTGGCAGTCCTCTTTGACTTGGAAGTTTTACGTCGGGCTGTCTGAGTTCGTCGAAGAACCGATGAGCACATGCTTCGAGCGGTGACACACGTGCGGAAGGAGTATATTCCAAGAGACGCGACACGAGCTCGATTGCATCTGGCGGAGTTCGTGAGCGGAACACCTGGCACAAGAAGGAGGGGATTTGATGTTTGTCCAATCAAGAAGTGACTCCCGGGGTTTGGGAAAGAAACGCAGAGGGTGTAGAGCACTTACCTTGGCCCAGGGATGAGCCTTGATTTGCGGGAACTTGAACTCGGTGTAGTTCTTGTTCATTTCCCGTATCTGTTCTTTACTCGGGGTACCCAGCACTTTGATTATTTCGACGAGCTGATCTACTCCGGAATCTCCAGGGAAGATTGGCTGGCCCAGGAGGAGCTCAGCCAAGACACAGCCAGCGGACCAGACATCTGTCGAAAGAAACAGCCGTTTAGACTTCTTGAACGAAGGACGATCTTCAATGAGAGTCGAGAACGGAAAAATGTTCGTACCGATCATGGTCGTGTAGTCGGTGGCGCCGAAAATGAGCTCTGGCGCGCGGTAGTAACGGGAGCAAATGTAACTAACGTTGGGCTCTCCCTTGACAAGATTTTTGGCGGAGCCGAAATCGCACAATTTCAGGACACCCGTATCGGGATCCAGAAGTAGGTTTTGAGGTTTGATGTCGCGGTGACAAATGCCCAGCGAATGAATGTACGCCAGACTGCGGAACAGCTGATACATGTACAGTCGGATGAAGGCGATTGGCATTGTCTGTTTGGACTTCGAGTACTGACGGGCCACCCGATATACTGTTTCGGGGATGAACTCGAGGACCAGATTGAGATAAAGGTCATCTTTGCGTTCTCCCGCAGAGTAGAAATAGTACTTGAGCTTCACGATATTGCAGTGATCCAGCTTGCGCATGATCTGCAGTTCGCGATTCTTAAAACGCTTGTCTTGCAGGACCTACAATCAAAGAACAAAAGGTTCAGGGCCTGACTCCGGAAGGCATCGAATGGAGTCTCTCGATGTGACAACATGTGTCTTCGTCAACCCATACGCACCTTTTTGATAGCGACGAGATCATTGGTGTCCACCATACGGGCCTGGTAGACGACTCCGAACGATCCATTGCCGATAACCTTTGTATCTGTGTAAGTCACATCTACAGAGCGATCTTCCGACGCCCCGAAAGCCTGTACCGATGTGCACTTGCTGTCTTTAGCTACAAGGAAATATGAACGATGTGAGAACTGTGTACGCCTGCGGTCACTTGGCCGGATGCGAATCATCGATAATCTACCCGAGCGTTTCGAAGTCAAGAACAAACACCAAAGCCTCGCAAGTTGAACTTGACTTCGCAAGTTTCGGAGATCGTTTCGAAGCAATTTCTAACTCATCGATGCTCGAACGAGTGCTACTGGAAACTGAGTCGCCAGTTCTGCCATGAGCAAATGCCGCGACCACCGCTCAAGGTTGCAGAGCGATGATCTAACGACGGTGGAGTCCACTTGGGTGCTGGGTATGTTTCGCATTCCTTTCCCATGATCGGATTATCGCCGGCGCTACGCAAGCGGCAACCTATTCATACTACAGAGTACGACTGGTTTCTGATTTCGGATCGATCAACCACGGAAAGACAATACGCCACCACCTTGCGGAATGACGACTATTTTACTACAGAAGGTGGTGTTCCATTCCGTTGGAAGGATCTCTCGACTGCGAGAAGTCAAACTCTTCGCTGAATCATTGGTGGGGCAGACTTCCCCGATCCCTTCCGGAAAGGCTATCAATCACACCGATCAGATACGAAATCCAAAGAACTTTGGAGAGCTGTGCTTCAGTCGAGGACGGAGCTCAACTTTCTCCAGAGCTTCATCCTTTTCCAATCTGTTTCTCCACTCACACAGGGGTTGGGAAATTGTTGGGCCTCCTTCCATGGCACACCGCGTGTCCGGCGCGGCGATCTGACTGACCGCGCGACAATCGTAGAAGATGCCTGTCGGGAAGAAAAAGGAGCATGTTACTTTCGAGTCTATTGAGCGCTCTGCGATGGTCTCCAAGCCATATCATCGCCTTCCACATGAATGTCTCAGTCAAGCGGCATCAACCGATTCTGTCAACGAAGATGAATCTGAAGATCCGCTGTCTGTCGTGGGCTATCGCCGAGATGTCACGTTACGCTTTATCTACGCTTCAGCCGAGACCGTCTCACAGGCTTTAAATATTGTCATACACGCTGTATCGATCGAGAGAGAGAGAGAGAGACAGACGAATCATGATTGAAGCGCAGGGTTTTACAAAGGTTTCGGCATTGGTGACGTTTCGCATGCGTTTAACGAGTCGGCGATTCCGTGGATATGTTCGCTCCTAACTGCGTATGAGCTGGTGAGCGAGTGAGCGCGCCGATAAGAGAAAAACTCTTCGAAAAAGATAATGGGTGCTCGAGTGAGCTACTAGGAGAAAGTGATCCCGACAACAATCGGATCTTCGCCGAAGACTTCAGCGAGTTCTCAACCGCGACAGGGGTGCCGTGCCATGACGTGCCTCTGTATCGCATCTTTGTGTCCCTCACTGTGCGGAAAACTCGTCACAATGTCCTCCCCGAGACGGCGAGATGAGCTCGTTCGATGAAATTCGGTTGCTCGCTCCGAGTAGGAGTCAGGACACCTTGGACGTGGGATTCGAGCCGCGGACACGAAGTAGCGACCGGACACACACTCCGACGCACACACATTTCCTATTGCAAGCGGTGACGGAACGCATTCATAAGCAGATATTTGGAGACACCGTAGAATTTTTAAACAGACTTACTTTAACTAGGTTTAGCTGCTGGTTTTCCGTCAAGCTCTGTTGTGCCTCGCGGATTTCGACGGCTCCGGCACAATTACTGCAACAAACAAAACGAGACACGGGATGAGAATCGTAGAACGTTCAAGGGGCTCGAGTTCGCGGATTCAGGTGTTCGCGTCGGAGTACTCTGTCAAACATCGTAGCTTAAAACGTCGGTGCTTTTTCGTTCTGCCGCGGGACGGTTCCCACGGTCTGCCTCTGAGGGCGATCAAGCCTCCCGCTAGACTGTAGCCGTCATGTTTGCGATTTGCAATCGCTCAATCATTCATGTATTCGTGTAACGAGGCCGGAATTCACGGCCTAGGCTCCGGATCTCAGCATACGAGACGCTCAGTCGAGCGAGCGAACAAACGAACGAGCTCACGACTTTTGATTGTTCAGATTCAAGACGAAGGGAAGGTTGAGTTGGGAGATTAGAGCTTGAAAGGGAAACTCCCCATAGGCTCTCGAGTCGTCGGGTCGCCCTCAACTAACCGCCGGCACAGTTGAGCGGATTTCCGAAAAGACGACTCTGACCCGCTCCACCTTGAGGGAGTTTTGCGCCCACGAGATACAGTTGGGGCTCCGCTTCTGTCGACTTGCAGAGCCGACTCCAGCTGCCTAGTGTCCTCCACTGGAGACAAGCAGGCTCGGAAATGAGTGGGGTCGCGACGTCTATAACTCTTCACAGCGAAACATCCAATGCTCAGTTTGCAGTCAACTTACCTCCCCGCGGAGGAGTGCAGAGCCCGATGGCTGACCGTATCGTTGCTGCTGCAAGTCGTTCCCTGCAGCAGCCTAAACCCAGCGGGGAAATGGCGAAGCTTCCATGAATCAAAGGCTATGCGCTCGACTTCCAACTTTCGGAGGAAGGAAATTCGACTTCATACTGCTAGTCCATCGCTCTGCTTCGTTCGGAACACTTCAAGAACTCTCAACACAGCCAAATCAAACGCACCAAAATGTCGTTCCCGAAGTGAAGGGAATGAACGCATTCGGGGCTGCTTGAGAAGCCTGACGGGCGGTCGAGCAGCGGGGCCTTCCTAAAAGAACAAAAAAAAAACGCTTGATCTTCTCTCGCATAGCTTGGGCCATTCCGGAAATGAGTGCGATTGCTTCTAGATGGGAGAATCGGCGTACACGGAGTGCGAAGCCTTCCGCGGAAATTTGTTATTGACGGAGGAGCTCTGACTTCAGAAGTGTCTTCTGCTTCCGCCGAAGGGGTCTGACCTGTCACTACCGCGATGCGTACACTCGCGCGACGATCAACGAAGCTTTCAGAGGGCGTTGCGTAACTCGATTCGTCGTTCCACGATGAAATTGCTTCGGAGACCGCGGCGTCCCCTCCACCCCATCGAGGTGGCGTCGTTTGTAGACTTCACGCGAGTTTGCTGCTCGCCAGTTTTTTTTGAATACTCGCGCCATCAGAGAATCACACCTATATGGTGGATAAACAATTCCTCTGTCAGGAGATTTCTTGGGATAAGCTAATGTTACCTTGGAGCACTTCGAGGACGAACAACCGTTAAATCCATGGATACGCGGCGAAGACCGGGTTGGAGGAGACGTTTCAAGTGCCACAGTGGGTAATCTTCTTCGGGAGCAGACGACGTAACCGACGACGCCGGTGATGATGATTTCTGCTGAAATGAGTGGCCGATGAGAATTCTCGGACTCATCATGTACNGAATTTTTAAACAGACTTACTTTAACTAGGTTTAGCTGCTGGTTTTCCGTCAAGCTCTGTTGTGCCTCGCGGATTTCGACGGCTCCGGCACAATTACTGCAACAAACAAAACGAGACACGGGATGAGAATCGTAGAACGTTCAAGGGGCTCGAGTTCGCGGATTCAGGTGTTCGCGTCGGAGTACTCTGTCAAACATCGTAGCTTAAAACGTCGGTGCTTTTTCGTTCTGCCGCGGGACGGTTCCCACGGTCTGCCTCTGAGGGCGATCAAGCCTCCCGCTAGACTGTAGCCGTCATGTTTGCGATTTGCAATCGCTCAATCATTCATGTATTCGTGTAACGAGGCCGGAATTCACGGCCTAGGCTCCGGATCTCAGCATACGAGACGCTCAGTCGAGCGAGCGAACAAACGAACGAGCTCACGACTTTTGATTGTTCAGATTCAAGACGAAGGGAAGGTTGAGTTGGGAGATTAGAGCTTGAAAGGGAAACTCCCCATAGGCTCTCGAGTCGTCGGGTCGCCCTCAACTAACCGCCGGCACAGTTGAGCGGATTTCCGAAAAGACGACTCTGACCCGCTCCACCTTGAGGGAGTTTTGCGCCCACGAGATACAGTTGGGGCTCCGCTTCTGTCGACTTGCAGAGCCGACTCCAGCTGCCTAGTGTCCTCCACTGGAGACAAGCAGGCTCGGAAATGAGTGGGGTCGCGACGTCTATAACTCTTCACAGCGAAACATCCAATGCTCAGTTTGCAGTCAACTTACCTCCCCGCGGAGGAGTGCAGAGCCCGATGGCTGACCGTATCGTTGCTGCTGCAAGTCGTTCCCTGCAGCAGCCTAAACCCAGCGGGGAAATGGCGAAGCTTCCATGAATCAAAGGCTATGCGCTCGACTTCCAACTTTCGGAGGAAGGAAATTCGACTTCATACTGCTAGTCCATCGCTCTGCTTCGTTCGGAACACTTCAAGAACTCTCAACACAGCCAAATCAAACGCACCAAAATGTCGTTCCCGAAGTGAAGGGAATGAACGCATTCGGGGCTGCTTGAGAAGCCTGACGGGCGGTCGAGCAGCGGGGCCTTCCTAAAAGAACAAAAAAAAAACGCTTGATCTTCTCTCGCATAGCTTGGGCCATTCCGGAAATGAGTGCGATTGCTTCTAGATGGGAGAATCGGCGTACACGGAGTGCGAAGCCTTCCGCGGAAATTTGTTATTGACGGAGGAGCTCTGACTTCAGAAGTGTCTTCTGCTTCCGCCGAAGGGGTCTGACCTGTCACTACCGCGATGCGTACACTCGCGCGACGATCAACGAAGCTTTCAGAGGGCGTTGCGTAACTCGATTCGTCGTTCCACGATGAAATTGCTTCGGAGACCGCGGCGTCCCCTCCACCCCATCGAGGTGGCGTCGTTTGTAGACTTCACGCGAGTTTGCTGCTCGCCAGTTTTTTTTGAATACTCGCGCCATCCGAGAATCACACCTATATGGTGGATAAACAATTCCTCTGTCAGGAGATTTCTTGGGATAAGCTAATGTTACCTTGGAGCACTTCGAGGACGAACAACCGTTAAATCCATGGATACGCGGCGAAGACCGGGTTGGAGGAGACGTTTCAAGTGCCACAGTGGGTAATCTTCTTCGGGAGCAGACGACGTAACCGACGACGCCGGTGATGATGATTTCTGCTGAAATGAGTGGCCGATGAGAATTCTCGGACTCATCATGTACTGCTCCGGTCGAACAACTACGAGGTCCAGGAAGGAGATTCTGACTTCCTTGTACAGCTCTGCGTTGACAATGATCCTGATCATCGACTCCTCTTACGGTTTCCAGGAAGACTGTGTGGGTCAAGCATCTAAATATCTTCTACCGATGTCAGCTCGGATCCCCGTGAAAAGCCGACCGGAGAGCCTAGAATGGATCTCTGATCTTCTCTCCAAGGAGTCATAATACGCGATTGAGAAGTTCAGTCGGGCTGGGTGGGAATCTAGAGATCTACGCCTGGGATGTGCTTTTACGCCGGCTACGAGGTGGACACATGTCTGCTCTAACCCATCCGCTATCAGGACGCCCAGTCGAGCTTTACTCGTTCGCGTTTCCGCCCTCGTTCGATCGATGCGTGGTTGCCCATCGAGCGCTTATGCTGGACTCTGAGGCTTTCCTTGAAGGTCGAGAAGCCTCAACAGCAGCCCAAAAGTCTCTCGAATCAGTCACACAAAGCCCATCACATCTGATCATGAGCTGCTTGCTTTCTCCTTGAAGCTTGCTGCTTTCGTGAAAAGTAGAAACTCGTCCATGAAGATTCTTCTTCTGATGATAATTGCGAGCCTTTTCAGCTGATTTTTGAGGAAAGTATGGGGGAGAGGGAACGAGGCGGTTGAGGAAGGGGGAGAGTAGCCTATGTCTGTTCCTGTGACCTGCTCTACACGATGCAGGAGGTTCAAACCCGATCGGATCACACAATTGACCCCAGGATGCTTCGGACGTCCTTAAATGGGGTCTGCAAAATCTGCGGAAACTGGTTACAGTTCTGAAGCGCGCCCCGTTCGGAATTTCCAATTTGCTCGAATACGTCGCGGAGTGTACATCTTTTTTCTGAATTGGCCCCAAGAATACGTCGTGAGATTCGAGGGTACCATCACTACCGTCTTGTACCGAATCAGTGATGAATATTTCAAAATACCACCGTCCATAAGCCGACATCGACTCGGAGCAGCCACGGCGCATTCCCAGTTGCCTCGCAGTGGCGACAATATTTTACCGTTTGCGCCATCACGTAACAGATTGACTTAATGAAATCTGGAAATTGAGAGTCGAAATCCAAGACAGCACGTTTTCCGTTTCTTTTTCAGGTAACCACGAACAACTGAGGTCATAAATCTGTACCATTACTATCATTGATAGTCCATGATAGTCAACGAGGTCTCGCGATTCCAGAATAAATATCTATCGAATTCTGCCTCGGTCGCGCGGCCGAACCAATTGATGAACCTCTGACAACACGATATACAGCGGTGGCCTAAATTCTAAAAGCGGTTCCCGTTGATGTCTGTGGGCTGTTCACGTGTTGGTAAGTTACAAGGTCGGTATCATGAATTGGGCATCGCAATCTCCGACCTCGATACTGCTGGAATTGGGAGCTGAATGCTGAATAAAGGAGAGCTCTGCCGCAAGGAAAACTCCATCCAAGGACAACCAACGCCGTAAAACGATATCAAACGAGGTTCATGCGGCGGAATACTGATCGTGCGCAAGTTCCCGACGGATATTCAAAAATTGCGAGAAGACTCGTTCCATTGAACAGAATTTTTCCTCCATGGAGGTTTCTCGGATAAGCGAAGTCGCTCCAAAATATATGGCCAGTTTGAAAACTCGTTTCCATCAAAGCTCGCTCCGGATGGTTTCCATAATAAACTCTACTCGAGCGATGTGTAGAGACGTAATTTGACACATCACATAGATCTCATGAATACAAACCACACCACTTTGATTTCCCGAATGATTTTCGACAGAAACAGGCACCGTGCGAATTCCGCACTATGCGAGGCAGATGATGAAAGGCGTGAAGAAAACAGGGTTTTGATGAGTAACGTTCCTCATAGCATATTATTCCTCTAGATTATTGTCGCGTTCAGTTTCGGCATACGAGGAACCTGTTCCTCTGTTTGGGCGTCTCGTCACTCGCACTCACAGTCACGGTCAAGTCTGCTTAAGAATGATGCATCTTCTGACTTTTTTTACATCATGATTTTCACATCAGGAGTGGTCAAAAAACCTATCTATCGCGGGCTGTAGGCCAGTCCACACGAGCAGCCAGCTTCAACTCATGGCCTCGAGAAATCCTCCATGTCTATGCTTTGTGATAAAACTATGATGTGTTATGATGGTGTTTCCAATGTTCCTGTGTCCCCAAAGGATGATCGTATTTTCTGTGATATAAATGTGACCTCATCGTGATTTTGGAATTTGTCGGAGACATCGAGACCCGTCCATGAACGGCCCGGGTGAAAAGCTACCGCACTTTTGATTGCGAGCCGTTTTCAGCTGTTTTTGGAGGAAAATATGGAGGGAAGGGGAAAGAGGCGGTTGGGGAAGGGGAAGAGTAGCCTATGTGCGTTCCTGTGACCTGCTCTACACGATGCAGGAGGTTCAAGCCCGATCAGACTCCTGGCGTTGAAGTACGTCGAGGACGAACTCTACTCGCAAAGAGATCTTTGATATATACATTTCTGGAATCAAAATATGCAAACTGGCCATCAGCCCGAGATAAGTGTTGCTTTTGGCCTTTCCTGAGGTGACAATTGTGATGGAAGGAGAGGCGCCTTGATCGGCGGGTTACAGTCCGCGGACCTCCCTTGTGAGTCTCGATTATTCCGTACGCAGAAATGTAGGTTCCCAACGTAAATAGATGCGCGTCTGACTTCAGTGTAGAAGTAAAACGTATCACTAAGCTTAGTTTTCGAAGCCGAGGCCAGATTATTCCGTGCCAGAACTGAATCCGCGAAAGAACTGAATATTCAATTAGAGATCACGCGAGCTCGAGGACTCCCGGGGAATACATCGGGGAATCGTTCTGGCACCATATCGGGGCGGTGGGCCTTATCGTCAAGGTTTGTGTACCGCGGGAGGACTCGTTTTCCGAGAAATACGGTACTGGTCACCTTTATAACTATCTCACTAATTTCTATTCATGGCGTGGACCTAAGCTTTTCTGAAACCAGATCTCTCACCGGAGCCGGTTTTCACTGCTTTGACCGTTGGATGAGGGTTCATTTGATGAAGAAAGACTCGGATTGTCACAGAAAATTGTGGAAACTGAGTGATACGACTTATTCGAGTCCTTCATGAGGCTTCATGGGTCCTTCTTGAGCTTCCCAGGTATCCGATTGCGACTTCCACTTCCCATTTGTGCAAAAACCAAAATGGACTTGGACACATTTGATTCGATAGGATTGCGTCAAATGTGATCTGCGATTGCGGATCAATGTTCCTGCGGGATAATCAGCGCAGGATAATAAGCTGATTAACTTTCAAAGTCGAGAAGGAGCTCGAAGAGGAGCATTCTCCAATGCGGGATCTCGTAAACTTCGTTCACATACCACCGTGTCTAATCGCTACAGGTAGGTTAGCCTCGCCCGCCTGCCTCGCTGTCTAAGAATAGATTGAATACACCCCTCCCCCCGACCTCGAAACGCTTACCTGGCAAGATGTCAGGCCGTGAGAGCTGATAAAACAGTCTTTTATCACCGAAACAATCGTCTCAATCGCATTTCCAAGTTTATTGCTTTCAGCCAGGTCTTGTTGCGTTCAAGAATATATTCAAAAATTGAGTCATTTGTGATTCTGTTCATGTCTACATGCCATCGTCGTCGTCGTCGTCCCCTCTGGAGGGCGAGGGAGCAGGTGAGGTTTTGATGGCTTTTGAGCCAAATCGCAAATGTGCAAAATCGTTGCGGAGTATTTGAGGAAAACGTGCGGTCCGTGCCCCGATTTCGGAGCTCACAGAGCAATCATTCCAGACTTGAAGCCTCTAATATCCGCCAAACGCGACTCAAGTTCGGAAGAAGTTCGAAAATCTAATATTGCACAAATATTGACACGACCTCACCGGGGAGAAACTCGTTCAGTTCGGTGAGGTGTCCGAGAACTGTCCGGAGTTCTTTGAGTTCCCAGAGACATTCAGTTCGGTCAGATCAGGAAGCAGGATCTCTCCTCTCGGTGTCTGCGGAGGAAGAGGTGTTCCTATCGTCGCTGGTGGCTGTAGTTCTGGACCCGGGCTGAGATTTGTCGTCGCTGACGGCGGAACTGGAGACGGCACCTGAAGGTTGTCCGTGGGCGACAAACGCGGTGATTGATTTGCGGCCGTCGGAAGGTTCATGTTCAGGAGATTTTGATTGACCGTCACGGTGGGATCCCGAGAATAGCCGACCGGCATCGTCTTGGGCACTGCAGGACACCGTTCATTTAAGTTAATAACGAAGGAATCATGTTCGTTTAAATCTTGTTCATTTCTCAAAGCTTGTCCGGTCGCTCTGGAATCCATCATATGTTTCAATGCTGAAAGATTCTCGTTATAACGAATTGTTTTTACAACGAACAAACGTGGGGTTCGTTGTGACGAGCTTCAGCTCTACGTTCAAATTTCAGCTCTTCGATCGTAATTCTGTGAATGTTTTTCCATGAAAATTTGGGAAGTAGTCTGAAGAGTTTTACTCACAGCCCTGAGGTAACCGCCCGGCAATCAGGATGCCGAGAGCGTTCTCCATATCCGGTCGGTCGCTCTTGAGCAGCGCAGAACACTTCAAGCCCAAACCAACGAAGATCTCGAAAGTCGATAATCCACCCTCGCCACCAAGAGGATCTTTGAGTTTCCAGTGCTCATTATCGTACCGCAACCTCTGAATGTACTGATTGAGTTTCTTCGGCGAACGATGCTCGTCGTAAACTTTCAGGCAAGTCGCTAGCTCGAGGAGAACCTGTCGATTCGGGCGCGAGTTGGTTTCACTGAGTTTTATCGATGTTAGAGTATCTTGATGCTCTTTGAGAGCCACAAAATTGAGAGGCAACTAACCAATCCGAAACTGTAGACATCAACTTCATACGATAACTTCTTTCCGTGCACGTATTCCTCTGGCAGGTAGCACTGAGTTCCGTGCACGTGCGAAACGAAGCGGTGAGTTTCATCGTTCGCAGGCCCTTCTCGGGTCAGCCCGAAGTCGCCTGTAACAAAGACATTGGATGAGGCTGAGACGTTATTTTTCCTGAATCCCTGCAATTTGTGGTTTCAAGCAACCGCATTTGACCTCCAGGAGATAATCACCTAGTTTAGGCTCAAGGTTGATGTCCAGGAGAATGTTCGCCGGCTTGACGTCTCCGTGCACCAGAGGCGTATCCGAGACGGTGTGCAGGAAGTTCAATCCGCGCGCGGTCCCACGTGCAACGACGAGCCTCTGCGACCAGTTCAGCGGATTCGTCTAGAATGAAGTCTCATTGAAGCAAATCGAAGTGTTCGGAGACTCAAGATGGACCAGGAGGACGCAGAGAACCGCACATACCTTACTCCTCAGCCTACGGTCCAAACTCCCACCCGGCATGAACTGGTATACGAGGCAGGCTTCATTCGGGTTATCGATCGAGACCCCGTATAAGTTGAGAATGTTATCGAAGCGACACTTTTCCAGAACTCGAAGTTCGGTGAAAACTTGACGAACGTGCTCTAGACTCCGCGATTCGCTGACTTTCAACTTTTTGATAGCGACGTCAGTGTATTTCCAGTATCCTCGGTATACGATACCGAAACCGCCGCGTCCGATAATTTTTTTATCACAGAATCCCTGAGTAGCCTCCGCGAGTTCGGCGTGCGGGATTTTCTCGATTGAGCCAAGATCGATGTCTGACAATCAAGAAAATCTCAGTTTTTCATTCAAATCGATCATTGCAACGGCAAAAAAGAATTTAGCGCCACCTGAGGTTAACGAGCACAGCGCGTTGGGAAAAATGAAGCTCGAATCCATACCTTGGAAGTTTATCTTCTTGGCTTTGTCGTTCCGCAATTTCTCGGAGCCTGGCAGTATGTCTTTCAAACTGAGCACTTTGATCGGGTTGGAGTTTGGCAACTGGACGACCATTGGAGCTTTTCCGGTGGGGGAAGGCAGTTTGCTGCTTTTGTGATGCCTCTTCAGATCAGAGTCACTCCTCCGACCATTCACGTTCCTGCTGTCGGGCTCGAGTTTCAAATTTCCAGACGCCTAACGAGATGAATTCAGCCGGTCAAGTCAAGGATCATCTCCATTGTATTCTATCCGAATGAAATCAACTCACGTAGGACGGCGCCGTGGGCCTGTATCTGTCCAGGAGATTCGATGTTTCCCCGGACTCGTCCTCCTCATCAAGGAGAACCCAATATTTCGGATCAACTGCAAGTGAGTATGAATTGAGGAATCCTATATTTATCTGTTTCCCTAATTTCAATCGATTCCGCATCCTTGAATCCACTAAGAGAACGAGGCACCGAATGCACTCACCGTACTTCTTGATTATTTGCATCCCAACATAGTAATCCATCTGACGGAGGTACTTGAAAACTTGGTGTATCTTGCCATTCCTCTGACCAAATGTCCGCAATACCATTTCAGCTGGGCCTCCCTCATTACTCGTGGCGTTCGCGAAGGTACCAATGTCGGTGGTATCGAAATTCATGTAGCCGGCTGCGTTGAATCGAACCCAGAGTTTGAGTTCACGCATTCTGCTTCATGTACTTCTATCTAGTTTGTCAACTCACCCAATATGCGCCATTTCTGATCAGCGTTCAAATGTCGAACCAGCTCATAGAAATCTTTGTACGGTAGTTGGTGTACGTAGTAGTACTTCGGCTTTTGAGAGCCAACCGAGGAGGATGTCGATGTGCGAGTGTGGGGCCGCGAAAACGCCATCTCGGAGAAGCCTGGAAGATCGCTTTCTGAGCTTCAAGACTTGAGTTCACGACTTCGGATCTTTGATTCCGTCGGACGTACTGTGGACCTCTAGAAGTGCCTCAACAGTGCACTGAAGAGGCATTAAGGACATATCCTAGCCGATGTTATAAAATTCGACAAGAGAAGTCTCGATCTCTCCATCTCTTTCCCTCTCTCTCTCCCGTTTCCGCGTCCAAATTCTCTGATCGGCGATGAGATCCTCGAGGCAACGATGTCAAGGTTCTCGAACGTAAACAAATGTTCCTCATTGCTTACTCGGCAGCGCAATCGCTGCTCTATTCCCTCCAGACCGCGTTGTGTCCAAAGAACTGATTAAACGATGAAAGCTGAAGTTCGTTTCCCGAGTGAATGACAGTTCTGTGGATCTTAATCAACCTCAGCAGACCGAACTCATCCTCTCGAGCCAGGAAGAAGTGAAAAATGCTCCAAAAATCGATTTCTTCAGCTCACCATATTCCATTGTTGAAGCACACACTCAGGAGATAAACAATCGAACAAAAAGAAAAAAATGTATGATGAAGGTTTCTTAGTATTTTGGTGCGGACACAGCACCCACGGCGACGCTCGGCCGACTGGTTGGCAATCGGCTCTGGAAGTCGCTCTGACTCATGCTCTGGAATTCCCCGGTAGCACTTCCACCACTTCCGTTAACTTACTTCCAGAAGGCGCAGTTGCCGCGTGGAACCTGGATCCGGCCGCACAAGAACCAGCGCTCTGGCTGAGAGTCGAGTACCAATGACGTTTTTCTGTGCTATTCTCTCCCGCTGACGCCACTGACATCATTCCGCCAAAACAACACTCACGAGCGCCGTATGTTCGAGCAGATAAGGGGGCCGAGCCACTGGCAGACTGAGCGGATGACGAGCGTGAGCGATCTAAGCCAACGCAGATTCCCCACGACAAAATCGAATGTCGCGTTTGTTATTCCTAAAACTAGTTCGATCATTGTGGTTTCTGTTTTTCTTTTGTTCCTCGCCATTCTGTGTTCCAGGAATCGGCGCGTTTCGGGACTGTTTTCTACTTTCAACCGACAGATGCGTGGCTGTTGAAGATAACGCTACGGCTAGAGAGAAGACAAATTCTTGGAATCAAATCACTTTTCTTGTTTCCAAATTTCAACACAATTTACACTCTGAGTCGTTTAGGTTGATAGCAAAACCGTCGTTCTCGGCTTCGGGATGCCCAGCCATGCTTCCTGAATCAGCGAAATGCATCCGACCGCCCGTTGTTCTGGAAAGTAGAGACACAAAGGATAATTGTCACGGATCTGAGCGCGTAGGACAGGGGGGTTACTTCGCCACACTCACCGTCTTTGAATGTTGTCAAGTGTTTCGCTGCCTCTTCGTATTCGAGCTCTTGCAAGGCGTTAGAAGAACTATTCAGATAGTCGAAGATCTCGATGACTAACAGTGGAGCAGATTCTGCGCTGATGATCATTGACGAAACGACATCATGAAGAACCGTACTCTCCAGCAGAACTGCCCTCAGATCCGAACGCGTTTTCAGAGACCGGTACACCATTTCAAGGGAGCTGATGTGCCACGTTACATCGCTTGACTTCCTTGCGAAGATTATTTCCAATGCATCCAGCCAGAGTTCGTCCACCGATATTGGTAGATGTTCCGTTTGGGTCGCCTTCTGTGGCGTCCATTTTTGGAAAACTGTCAAGCCTTGATCCTTCACTTTATCTAGACCAACTTGTTTCATCATTTGGAGAAGAATCAGAACGACGTGTTCATCGATGCACCACGTCTGATCTTCGGCCAGCAAGGAAACAACTCTTCCGAGACAGGTCGTGAATTTCTCAACGACTGCCGGTGTCACATCGCTGATCATTTGCAGAACCTCGATGTGGAATATGGTGAAGAGCTGGGCTAGCAGCACCTCTTTCCTGCGCAGCTTATGCTCGCTCAAACGGAGGGTCAACGCGTCGAGGAAAACCAAGAGCTCGTTATTCACAGTTTGCTTCTGCAAAAACGATAAATTATGATATCGGCCTCTACCAAGAGCAACACGCCAACCATAACTTCCAAACAGCACAGACAGAGTGTCAACTCACAATTTCAGACTTTTGAATCAGATGAGTGAGCCAGAAATGGAGCAAATTGAACCTCTTGAAGCGTTTCCCTTTCTTCAGCCAGCTCTGTACCATGTGCATGATGCTCACCTGCCGATAGGAACGAGAACAATTGGATTTCTTTACTTCTCGGCAAGAATGATCCGTTCGACACGGCCAGATAAGAAGGATTCACAGTACGAACCGTCTCTTCGCAGTCGCTCATCGCCGACAACGAGAACATCGTGATTTTGTCGAAGAGTCCCTGAGTGATCAGTATTTCGAAATCAGCACTGGAAGCGACGAAGTCGCTCAGAAGTTTTTCCAACCATATTCTCCGTTCTCGAGGCGCTGTCGAGGACGCGACGAAATTCTGCACCAGCAGGGGCAAACGGTCCAGGTTCATTGCGGGATAGGACAGGGAGTTCCTTATAAGCTGATTGTACAGAGGGTTGTCTGCGCAGAAACAAAATATCTTCAGTGAGATCCTCCACCTTCAGACCGAGGAGATCGATCGGTCAAATCAAGGAATTCTTGACTCACGTGGATCACTGATGATGATATCACAAGTTTTCGTCAAATATCCCATTGTCAGGGTGCTGATTCGTCTGGGTCCGCCAGCTCCCAAAGAGTTCCGGATCATATCGAAGATTGCGATCATATACATAACCAACGGATGAGCGCTGACTCGTTCCATCTTTTGATATATCCGACTGAGTAACTGTAATCGATGGTAATTTCAGTTTTCTTCTATAAGATCTTCGATTCGACTTCTGAGCGGAGGAAGTACTCACTGTGTATCCCAGGGCGCGGAGTTCGGCGCATTCCGCGCTCAGAGTCGACAGAGCCAAGAGAGGTACTTTTTCCTCGATGAGTCTCAGTGTCTGAACCTCACTCAGGTCGTCGAGCAAATGATAGAGGGTAGTTAGAATGAATCTGACGTCGTACAATTCCTCTCCGGAAGGAATTTCGACGACGCAGGCCGGATCGAGATTCAACAGATCTCCGGGAAATCTTTCCACCGTGTGCAAGGAGCGTTTCTGCGAGATCTGAGAGAGCACTTGATTCACTGTCGCGTTGTTGAGCACTGAGACTTCGGAAGTTCCTTTGTCGACGGTGTAGAACGCCGGAGCTGCCTCTCCCCAGATCAGAGGTCGGAACAGAGCGAGATTCGCTCCGTTCTGTTCATACAAAGACAGCAGATGGAAGAGACGTTGATCACTCAAAGATAACGTAGCGGTGTATCCCGAGAGCAGGATTGGAACGTGGGGTGTTTTGCAGACGTTTCGAGCGTCCAAGGCCGTCACGGAAGTGAGCAAATGCAAGAGCTCCTGCTTGATCGGGCAATCTTTACCGCTGAGAATCGGCAACATTTGAGAATGACCGAAAATCATCTCCACGATCGATAAAGCTGCCAGGGAGGGTCTTGTGACCTTGTTCACTCTTTCACACACCACGCGCAACAACTTCAACGCGGTACCTAGGCCCACGAAAGCTCTTTTCAGGAGACCTTTCACGGTTTTTTCGAAGTTGTCTCGCATCCAGTTCATTTCCCAAATTGAGTCGGGCAGACCGAGAAAAACGGAGCAGGTTTCGTCGAAGATTTTCTCTGGAAGTTGAACAGAATGTTGAGCGTCGACCGAAAACCCCAAATCAGGAGATCAGGAATGCCCGAGGTCTTTACCGTTTTTCTCGGACTCGGCGCTCAGCTTGGTCAGGCATTTGAAGACGGCGATAAGAGAGTCTTCATTCGGATCGCCGTGCTCCAGAATTGAATTCGTCAAAACCAAAACGACCAAGCTGGGCTTGTCCGCGTGCGGGAGGATGATCTTCAACAGCTTCACGTAATCCTTCGAGAACATGGCCACCTGAGGGACGGAAATTTTCGTTCTGAGTTCCGACCTGAAGTTTGAGATCAGCGCTTCAATCTCTCATCGGAATGCAGAGAGTCAAAAGTTACTCACCACATGCCTCAAATGAGCATGTAGAGCTCGAGCTTTCTCTGCAACATTTTCGGAAATCTCGGCCGAGTTCTGTCCTTGCAGAGCCGCCCTGATGACACCCAGAAATGATCTTTTTATGAATTCCGAAATTTCCTTCGAAGGTTCGTCTTGATTCTGTTCGGCCAAAGTCTGGAGAAGTTCCAGGCAATAGAGAGAGTTTGAACCTGAAATCACAGCTGATGATTGAATTTTGCGCGGCCACACCGTCTGACTACAGCAACGATTGATGAAAACTCATACCTTTCAACTCGCCAATGGTTAAAAGATTCTTCTCAACGGCCCTCGTCAGACAAGAGCTCGAGCGCATGATCGTCAGCGCCAAGGGGTTCTGCGCCTCGATCAAGCGACACAAGGTCGGAACTTCCACAGCTACAGCGTGCATCGGACATTTCTCGAAGAACTTCTGCAACAGCACGCAAACCTCGGTTTCCCTCTGAGCCTGTTCGACGAGGTACCTTACGGCGCGCACGGATATCTTGCAACTCCGTTGGCTCATGACTTCAAGTAACGATGCTGTTGACTTCGATAGCCGACTAGACGTGCAGACAAGCTCCATCAACGAGGAAATTTCTGTTACAGTGCACAGATCCCGGAAAGTTTCGATGAAGGGGCAGATTTCCACATCGCCTCGAAAAACAGCCTCGAAAGCTTTCTGTTTGAACATTGTGATATCGAAACCGACTTCGATTCCGAACTCCATCACTCTCCTGACGACAGTGAGCACGAGGAGAGTGATCTCCGATTCCCCCGTGGCGCAGTACCTCGTTTGTAAGACGCTGCAACCGATGAATTCGGAGAGTTTCTCAACAGTTTTCTCGTCGCAAACTGCCGCAAGACCGTTGAGGCACGAAGCCACGGGATTGACGAACAGGCCTTGGTTGTGCTTGTGGCACCATCGAATGATGAAGATCAGTTGGTTCAGCAGCGAGACGTTGATGGAGTTTTCTACTGAGAAGTCGATTTTGATCATCATTCGTTCCATGGATTTTGGATGCCCGCCAGTCATCGATGCGACGAAAGCGATCTCCAGCTGCATGGCGGTTTCCGAAGAGAATTTGTCCACGTTCAGTGAGCCTTTGCCAACAAAAGGTTTCTCCCCCTTCAGTAGGAAATTTATGTAGTGAGCGAAATGGGGATCGAGTTTGCCGTTTCCGTACTTCTGAAGGAATTTCACGTAAGCTCGATAGTCGAGCTGGTTGTGTAGAATCTCTCGCATCACGGCCGTGAAAACTGGAAACTTATCATGATCGACCGAGACGATATGCGCCGTCAACGGACTGAACATCTTGTTGTTCCCGACCGGGAAGTCTCCTTCCGTAACGAGTCCTCGAATCTCCTTCTCGTACACCTCTCCCTTCACCGTACAGTCCCGTATGGCGTCGCAGAGAGCCATCGAATACGCGTAGTTGACCTCTTGGTGTTCTGATGCCAGAACCGTGGAAATCCACAGTTCGAGCTCCTGGTGATGTCTCGCGAGACGCGAGAATTTCCTCAGTATCTGAATCGCATGATCCACGAACTCAATCTGGAAAGTGGCATCGACCGAGGCTTCGGCCAGAAGGCCGAAAAGCAACCTCAAGGCCTGCATGTTGGTTTTGACGAGTTGTTCTTCGAAATCCGGAAGAAAACCGAAGATCATTTCCATGAGTCTCAGATAAATCTTCGATTTAGAGACGACGGAAACCCTGCCCTTGATCAGCAGGTCCACATCGCTCATCAACGACCAGCCGATGTTGGCCGTGATGTAACCGAGCAGAGGAGACGCCATGATACTAAGGGTATCCAGCACCTTAAGCACGAAGTCTGCAACGTCTGCGCCAGTGTATTCAAACAGAGTGGCGATTTGCTCCGGCTCAAAGGGAGTCTTCAGCAACCTGGAAAACGAAAAGAGATCGGCTCAGTAAGGAATATCTTTCGAATTCTCTTTCACGATTGTTCCATGAAACGATGAGCAAATATTCGAACCGCGGCCCAAGTTGAGAAACTCACTCGGCCAAGGCTGTAGGCTGAATCAGATTGTCTTTGATGAAAGGAATCAGGATCCTCCTGGTCTCACGATTGAGTTTTTTCATGATTTCAACGAGCTTCTTCAACATTGCGTTGACGAAGGTGAGGACCGAATACATTGAAGTCAAACAGTACTCAGAGAGATCTTTTGGCACAAATTGGAAGAGACAGAAATGTCGCACCAAGTCTATGAACTGGTTTGGCGATGGGTCCAATTGAGAAAAAAGCTGCTTGAAATCCAGTCGCGCCACAACCTGAAACATTCGTTGAAGCTCACTCAGTACGGAATTGTCAACGGGGGTTTCATTGAAATTCTAAGAAAAATGGCCGCGGCGGATCTTCGCTGTCCAACTTCTAGGTTTGTTCGACCACTCACTTTCGCTAGTGTGCTGTAGAAAAAGTGGTGAGTCTTCGACAGCTTCGGCGAACTGAAGTTGAAGTAGCGGTCGACGATTATATATTTGATTTGGTCCGGCAGAGCCACCAGGAGATCCGCCATGAACGCAGCTCCTTCTGGCTCCGAGAAAACTTGAGAACAGCTCGCCACAACTTGGGTCACCATGAAATTACAGTTCTTCTCTCCCAAACCGAGCGTGGGATCCTTGAATACGATTCCCTAAAAGAACAAGACCTGGTTATTGCTTCTGATGAATTCGCTCCTTGTCATAGTGACGTGGACAACTGGAAGGACGGAATCGTCAGCGAAAAGCTCCAATATGTACCTGTTTCCTGTCGAAGAAGATCGCTGACATGAAATCTGCGGCGCAGGAACGAACGCTCTCCTGTTCGGCCGGCGTAGCGATCACAAGCTCATTGCCTTTCATCAGAGCTTTCAGATCCTTTTCCTTTCCCTTTCTCTGATACAAGAACCTGGGATGGATTGAAATAGACAATTTGGTTTCATTTTCCCACACGAAACCATTATAGTTGCATTCCACAACAAGCGACAAGTTGCGTAGAAATGGAGGAAACTTTATGCGCAAAAGAATAGAGTGAAGATACTCACACTCTGCTCCATTCCTTTCCTCGCCATTCCAGTTGGCCTTGCCAGATCAGCAGAGCCATGACCGGAGTCAGTGTCGTCTTGTTGAGAACGTTCATTTTCTGATTCTTACTCAAGGACGTGTTCTCAACGACCTTCTCTTTGATGGTTTGCAGGAAACCGATGACATCGGCTGCTTTGTCGTGCACGAGTCCAGCGAAAGCCCACGGAAAAATGGAACGATTCTCCACCAGTCTCCATAATGTGTTCCTCCTCGATATGACAAGCAAGGCAATCAGCAGGTATTGTGCGCAGGTACGGATCTGATAGTAGAAGAGAAATTTGAGGTAAACTCCTTTCGAAATCGCGACGGAAAGACGGCACACTGGCATCGAAATGCTACTCACCGAAACGGTCTCTGTTATTCGAACTCGAGTGAAACAACCATTGAAGAATGACAAGTCCAGGGACTGCATGAAAGCGTCCGCCACCTCGGGACCCACCAAAACCATCGACGTCAGCAGTTTTAGAACGGGTTTTATCAGCGTGGCGTCACTCTGAAGAATGAAATCAACATTACCATTCGATTCTCCTTCGTGATTGTCTCGCAAATTCGTCGACAGTGAGTCTGTATTACGAACTCTATCCGCACATTGGAAGAGCTCACCTGTGAGCCGAGCATTTGTGCAAGATGTGGCCCATGTTGAGATATGATCCGTTGAGCATGGATGAGGACTTTCGGTCGCAGAGAGCCAACGCCGTCTTCATCTTGGAATCTAACGAATACGTGATCCAGAGCGAACACAATTTGAAATAGGGCTTCCTGATCGTCATTGAAGACTTCCATGTAGAACATCAGTAACTCTAGATCACAGTCTATCATCTGAAGAAACTCCCGTACGATGTCCATGCTCGTGTGCGTGCTTTGGAACGCCTGAGCCGATTCCGAGAACCAAACCAGCTCTGGAAATGTGTAAAATAATCTTCAATGGAGCGGAAATGTAGCTTCATCTTTATGAGAAGTTCGAAATTGCACCAAATTGACATCTCGGATCGTACACTCCTCATGTGTCGGAGAGGAGACGAATTGAATTCTGATGATGACAAGCTGCGTAAAAAATGGAACTCACCATTCAGAACGTCGACTTCACGCGTTTTGATTTTCGAGACAAAACTTCCCAAATCGAAGAAGCCAGGCTTCTTAATTTTGTCGCCTTTTTCTGTCTTGGCTGCTTTTCTCTTCCGGGACACCGCATACTTTGAAGCGGCATCTTTCAACGCCATCGCCACGATATTTCGGACGAATCTTCCGAACAAGAAATGCTTTGTTTTGATTTGCCTCTTCCGCACGTGCTAAGAACTCTCTTCACCGCGGCCAGCGCGGTCGCGGGGAAGGGTGCACCTCGGGATGTAATTTGCTCGAACGGAAGAACGAGGGAACGACCTCTTTCAGCTCAGAAGAATGTATGGTTCAGATGGCATCTAGGAGAAAGTACGAGAACCTACTGACGACACTTTCTGGGAGAACGCGGGGAGTCACGAAACTGAACTTCGCTAATAGGAGCATGAAAGCGATGATGACGATGATCTCTGCTTAGCGCCGGATCTGGATGGGGCCGGTCCTCAAACATTTTGTTTTTTTCTGCCTGACTTCTGATTTCTGGAAGTGGGCTATGATGCCCCAAGTATCACAGACATTGAATCCGGAGAAAAAACCTCCTTCTTCTCGGAACTCACCCGGACATCAATTCTTCATCTTCGAATAATGCGCAGCAATAATACGTGGCTGTGATCGTAGCGAACGCTCTGATTCCAGGTGGGTTCTTCTAAGAGCAAAGCGTGTGTCGAATGTTCCTGACTCAGCTGGTTAGTTCGTGGGAGATTTGGGACAACATTTTGACTCTTTTGTTCATGAGGAGAGCATTGGCGGCATTTTTCCACGTCTTCAATGCTCCACCCGAAAGATTCGTGAGAAGACATCCAGGAGGATTGAATGGAACATCGAGCGTGATAGGACACAACTGGGCCCTGCAATTAACCGTTTTGTGGAGCAACTGTGGTTACGCTTAACTGATATCAGCAAAAGGAAAAATGCAATCTATCACGAAAACCCCGTTTAATTGCCGCGTTTACGCCTAAAAAACCACAAGTTATTCAACCGCTTCAAAGCCTAGCCGCAACGGTCCCGCAGGACTTCCAAATGTTGCGCACACCGGTCGTGCGAAATGCGCACAAACAGCACACAATGGTTCATGAGAGTCCCGCGCATCCTTACATATTAAGCACCGCAGGCCCTTGGCTGAAACAGCCGGACCTTCCACCCATGACGGGCCAAGCGACAGAGCTCCGGCTCCATGTTTGAAGACTTTGATGAGGTCATTGCAGATTCTGCTAACTACTTTTATTCACTCGGGAATTATCAGAAAATCTGAAATTTTCCAACCGCGCTTAGAATTGTATCTTCCTAACTGGCAATCAAAGTTTGGCGACAGAGAACTCAGAAACTTTCCTTTTTTCGTGAACACTGGGCTCAGATCCCAGAGATCAAGACTCGAAAAGTCAGTTTTGGGAACCCGCATTGATATTGAAGAGATTTCTCCTCAAGATCGCAGACTCAATTGATCCGCGAGGGAGCATGAGCCGGTGATTAATTGAGGAATTAAGCGATCATTTTGAGATACACATTTATTCATCACAGATACAACCACCGAATAACACAACTCTTACACAACATTAATGACCGCATCGTCATCAGAAATGTGTAAATAAAAATAAACAACGGCGAGACTAGTTAGTATTGAGGAAACCACCGCCAGGGGAACCCACTTTATCCGCTCGAAACTGAATATTGTTGGTGTGATGACGACATACGATATCAAGCAGCTCTCGGGTAGCACACAGAACTTGCTGTTGTTTGAAAACGTACACTTTCGAGGGGGCCGAATGAAAAGGAAATCATGATAATCCAAACTTGAGGGTTTGCAGTAGAAAATGTTATCATCGCAGGACACGGTCGAGTTATAGGGTAAACATTCAGTGGTTTCAGGAAGGCAATCCAAATAGTCGAGGCTTAGATCCGTTGCGTTGTTTATGTAGGCTCTCATGGATGTAACATCGACGAATCCTTCGTCGCAAAAAGCGATCGTTGAGGACGGGAATGTTATAATGAAAAGCGTCGAGTACTGCATGAGCATCTTCGCCTTGGGGCGACTTCGTTTTTTCTTACCTCACGTAGGAAGTCGTCGAAGAGATATCGGGAACGTAGCAAGCAAGGCGAAGACAACGTGGTTTTCGTCGATGAGCTCACCCAAGATTCTTCAAGGGAGTATCTTATGGTGGTTATGGTTATCGTGTGTCCTCATTCTGGTGAATGATCCTTTCACCCCAGGAGCGAGCAAGCTCAGCGGGACAGCGATCACAGATTTGGGGAAAGTGGACACCGGTGAACCCACTCCTATAGACAGCACCGTATTGCTCTTCTAGAGCCCGGACATGTCTATCAATGCACACACTTCCGATGGACAGCACCGCTTCGCTCTTCTAGAGCGCGGACACGTCCATCGGTGCAGACACGCACAGTTGTGCTGCAACGACGTCTATACACGTTTGTATACGTCGTGGTGTGCATCCCGGCGGGCTTCGAGATTCGAACCGGCGCCATCGAGTTCTGGTTACAAGATTAGCACTAACAATCGGCCGTTTTGATTCCTTTTTCGGACACACGGGTTGGATCAACTCCGACCAGCGTTGCCTAGTTGGCTACTTGGGGAGCACTCTCGATTTTTCTCGCGTTCGTTCAATCGTCTCGGTGAAGTCCTCAAGGAAAAGGCTGTGGTCGATCTACACTGATCTTCGTGAGCAGGTCGCGGAACTGCCGGATATTCTCCTTCCCGAATATTACTAAGCAATTCTCGATGCAATTGTGGAGTCGCAACGATTGTGGAGTGATCTTATCATCAGGATTTTGTACGGCAGGAGTTATCACCGTTTGATAGTCGCGTGATTCGTGGTCTCAGAGTTTGCACCTCGGCTCTGCATAACCTTTCATTACTCCCTATAAACACATCTAAAGATATGAAGGTTCTTCCACTACAGTTTTCGACAAATTCAGGGATCCCCGGCGACATTTTCCGCGCTTGCCAATATCCACGTTGAACAGTGACAACGAAATGAAGCTCCTCGTGCGGAAGATATCGGAAAAGCAGTCCCAACTACTCCAAGGATTAGCCCTGTACATCGCTCAAGTTCTCATCGGCTTGGGGTTATTGAAGCTGAACCTGATTTACTTATACCACGGAGTTGTTCTCGGGATCCTATGGTACTTGACAAATCGCGTGATGAAGAGTGGAAGGAGAGGACTTTTGAGGTACATTTAAACTAACGAATCGAACTCTGCGGAAGATTTGACTCAATAGCCTCGATCGACAATGTCCTATACATCTGATGTGCTTCACCGAAACCCTTTTCGTCTCGATTCCTCTTTTGTTCGGGAGATTTGGGAGATGACTCCTCTGGGGAAGTTAATTTCCAGAACAGTCATCACAATTCATCGATTAGCGCGAGGAACATTTCTGATTTCTCGTGAGCGAATAGGGATATTCTCTTTTTGAAGCCGTTTCTGTTGTCCTTACTTTGAAGAGGACGCCTTGCGAACCGGAGCATCTAAACCTATAAAAGCCAACGTGCGTCTGTCTGTCTGTCTGTGTGTCTGTCTGTATGTTCTTCATGATCTCCGCGAAGCGGTCACAGCTAAGAACGAAATTTGGTCTACGAGTTGAGAAGGTTTAGAGGTTTCTGATAGGACACGTTTCACGTGTACCGCATGCGGCTACTGACTATGGGACCGAAAATTCGTCCGATTTTGGCGAACATCGTTGTCGCAACTTTCCGATACATATCTGGGGTTCGGGAGAATACATTCGACTTCGACAACGAAGTTCAAGAGAGGCGAGGACGGTACGCGCGAAGTGAGACGAAACCAAACGGGAAAGGAAACTTGGGGTGCCTTGCCTAAAGATTATGCGTCCATAGCGGAAAGGGGCCGGCAGCACTGCTCGGAGTGCGAAGAAAGTACAAGTTCGGCGGGCTGCAGAGAGCGATGAGCATAGGTTGAGAGCGAATCGAGAGCGGTGTGCTGCGAAGCGGGCTGAAGAGACGCCAGAACAGCGAGAATCACGACGGAAGTTTGACCGAGAACGGCGACGTCGAAAGCGGTTGGCAGAAACGTGGGAAGTAAGACAAGTGAGGTCAAATGACGACCGAGGAAGACATGAAACGCAACGAGCTTCAGAAACGGGAGAAGAACGGAACGCGCGATTGGAAACTAATCGTGGACGAACATTCAGAGAGCTTTTATCTGAGTACGGTATAAAATTTCTCCTATGCGTTTAAAAAGGAGGCTCCGGGTATGTGTTGCGCTGGTGGGAAAGTCGAATTGCCGGAGCTTATTCCACCACCCGATCCATTGGCATCGCTAATTTCTGGAACCTCAGGAAAGTCGAGGCATTTCTTACAGTACATTTGGAAAGTATAATTCATGTTTCCAAATAACTTCTTTCGGCGCCAGTAATATCATTCGGGAGAATTTCATGTCAACGTTCAAAGAACAAGGACAAGTCTATCACCGTGTAGGTTCTCTCTTGCGGTTTTCACCCGCGAAGGAGGGAAGGGGCACGACCGAACTCGCTTCTGCAAATACGCAGCAAGTGGCCCTGGTTGAGTGCTTGGGCGCTGGTGGTCAGTGCTCCGTGATCTCATCGATGGGGAAACATATTTTTTGCAAACTGGTTTGCCTAAGATTCCTTCTGTTTTCCTAGATTCTCCTCCGAGTTTTTCTTTGTTTGGGACACCTAACCCCATCGCAGCGAAGCGCGACTGGGTGCGCTAGTATTTCATAAGACTTAATTTGTTTTTCTTCGGGGCTGGACCCGTTGGTCGTGATGGACCATTTTTCTTTTCGTTTTGTGTGTGGCTGCGAACCCGACGAATCAAAAAGCGCTCGTTTCGCGTTGCGTTCGTAACATTTGTTTGTTCGATGGGGCGCTGCTACGGAAAATAGCGATCCAGAACGAACAGTTTACAAATATCAAAAGATCTCATTCTGCAACAGCGGCAGTTGCGATCGCTATTGGGGTATTTTCGCAAGCGGTCAGTCGTGGTCGTCGAGGCGGCGGCGGCGGCGGTATTGGCGATGCTAGTCATAGTAGAAGTGATCGCTTTCGTCGTCGCCGTCGTTGCCGCCTCACTATCTGAGACACGGTGCGCGAACGCTTGCACGCCGAAGTGCTTGTCAGCTCGTGGGTCCGTTTCGGTTCGTCATTTAGTTCGTCGCCGCCGCCGCCCACGAACAGCTGCCCATACGTATGGACAGCCAACCGCTTATCTTGGGGTGTTGCAGTTATAGCTTTCGCCAACACGGCGATAGTGACGAAGATATCATTTATCGTTTCTAGTGTGTATCACACAGTTATCGAGCTATTCCAAGAATGGAAGACCCGAGTGGACGTGCAAGGCTTATCCGTCATAATCCAGGTCGAATCTAAGATTCTCAGGCGCTTTCCATCAATTCGGCGCTCCTGAACTTGCTTCTTCGCCCAAAAACCAGTGAAGATGAGGTGAATCATCCAACGAGAGGAATCTCTGAACGAATGTCGGCGAATCTTTGATACTGTATTTTAAACAAATCAAAACATGCATCTCGATGCGATTTGAGTCGAGTGCAGCTTTCATGGAATGTTTGCGAACGTTCTTCGGAGAATCGCAATAGTGTAGCGCACCTCGAGAATCGAAGTTGAAGATCTCGAAGGGTGGAGGGGGGGGCGACGCGAATGAAACCGAAATATTTCTCAATATTCACAACATTAGGACTTTTATTTCACAACGAAGCATGGTTGAGAGCACATTTAACACATTTGAACACTCACAACTAATTACATATAAATTGAATCTACATATAGACACACTTTGTACACAGAAGGAATGGATGCCAACGCCAGCAGAGGCATACACAATATTTACAGAGCTTGGACGTCACAACATCTTGTCGATAGGTGGCCTCCAGTTGGAAACTAATCCGCGGAGAGAATCCCCAGGATCCGAATTCCTCGTAGGATTAAGACATATGTACACAGGGGGGAGGGGAAATAACTAGAAGTCGGTCGGCACATTACCATCCGTGTCCTCCGAAACCGATGTCGGAAATCTCAGCTCCGTATCCGTGCTCCTCGTGTCCGTGACCGCCGAAATCGTATCCTCCGTATCCGTGATCGAGACCGATGGACTCGTGGTGTCCGTGGATCGGCACTGGGACGTGCTTCTCGTGCACACTGTGGCTGTGGATCGGGACGGGGATCTTCTCAACGGAGTGGGAGTGGTGGTGGACGGGAACCTTCACGGGAACGGGGTGGTGGACAGGGATCTTGACAACTTTGTGCGAGTGGGGCACGTGGACAGGGTACCGGATGGGGATGGGGATGATGGGTCCACCACGGATGATGGCAGCGGCGGCGGCCAACTTGAGCAACTTCTTGCTCTCCGCATACTGCACGGAGCCCAAAACGGCGAGAGCAGCGATGAGAATCCACTTGTTCATGTTTGATTGTATCCTTAGCACTCACTGAAAATCCACGCTGACCAGGCGGCTTATATCCGAAGATACACACAGTCCCACGACCCTCTCTCCGTGTGCAGTCAGTCGCCTATGCCGGTGTTGTAACCGCGCGACTGTTTTTGTGGATCAAGTTCAAGGGCAAACGGCGGACAGATTGCTTCTGGATGATAAGGCGCCCCTCGCCGCGGACTTTTAACCGGACCCGCCTACCCACCGGCCGGTTCCGCCGGACGTTGTGTTACGCCACTGACACCTTCGCGCCGACCACGATTCTGTGGGGCTATCATTACGAGCTGACTTACATTTGCTACTTTTGGCTTCATGGCAAATGTGAACACGTTGTCAGCTTTCAATGTCTACATCGGATTTATTCTTCGCTCTATTCAGAGCCTTGTCTTCTATTCGTTTCGACCGCAGGAGCTGCGAGGTGTGGTTTGATGTTTACTCAAAATTTGGATTCTCTTGGGAACCAACAAACATCCGAACTTTCCTCACCGGACGTCTTAGGGCCAGTTTGCCGGTCGGCCAATCAGTTCAAACATCAACAAAAATTCCTCGGAACTAAGAGGAGGTGTTTATCTGGGAAAATGAAGCAAACCCTCAAAACGACGTACCAGTTCAGCACACAGTAAGGAAAAAAACAATCGAGGCATTAATTCGAAAGTGAGAACCAACACAATGCCCTGATTCGTTGCGACACGAAGTGCAAATGACCGCAACGTTCATTGAAATGCTTTGCGTGCATTAATTCTGTCCGAAAGAAAGAAAGAAAGAAAGAAATGCGTGCCTGACTGCGCCGTTGATTAATGAGATGGAAAAGAGCAAAATCTGTGAAATTGAAGTTTCCACAGAACCCCGTTCTCTTGCAGAAGACGCCTTGTTTGAAATCTAGCACACGTGCAGAACACGCGCTCTCGGCATGATTGTGAGGAGAAGAAACTTCCGACATGAGTCCTGAGGAGGCGAAAACACGAGAGTTCCGAGCTAAAGGGAATCACGGCGCTCTTGTCGTCATCGTTCAGCCAGAATTGTCCGTTGCCAGCTTGACAGTTTAACACTTTTAGCATGCCCGGTCATTTGGATGCTTGTCATGAATAACGCATTGTTCTATGTGCGCCAGTTATTATCGTTGCTAACGTAAGAGTCAACAAAAGTCCTGTTACTGATTATTTCTCGTTGTTTCGCCGTTGTTGTTGTTAAGAGTCGCCGACATTGCTTCGTATTCAGATTTCTAAGTGTGTCTCAATCTTTAAAAGCCGCGGAATAAGACGCCATTGCAACTGATTTGTGGTCCTGCTAGCTCTTTGTCTTCAGAAATTGCAGAATCGACAAGCTTTTGTTCGCTCCAGTTACCTAAGCTGAATCCACTGCATGCAGTATGAGGAGCTGACACGAGCTTTTGAATCAACATCTAACCCAACACAGTTTGGGAGACAACCTCTTCAAGAATCAATTGACGAGCTTCGTTCACCACCAGCTCGTTGCACCTATTGTGGAGACTGGCTCTGTGTAACGGAAGTATCCAAGTTTCAAAATGACATATTCGACTAATTAATGAGTGTTTGTGTGGGTGAACTCCCCTGGAAACACTTCCTTCTAATTAGCCGTACCGATTGTCAGCCGCGGAAGAAGCTCTGTTGCGAAATAACATCTTCAGTGACTAGTCCTTGGTGCAGTTTTACTCATAACAAGTCCTGGGGAACTCTGTCGCTTCTCATCAGGAATTACTTGATATTTGATTGTATCGATCAACCTCATGTCGAGAAGTACTGCTCCGGATACTGCGACTCGGCAAAAAGTTGAAAAGCTGACCGGCCGGCGGTCGAAAGTTTCCAATTCTGCCAGACTTTCCAGGTACCGCTAAGGTTACGAGCGCGAATTTCGTGATTGCGTTCGTGGGAGCGCATGAACGACTATCAAATCTGACTCACACAAGGTAATGAGTTTTGTCGAGGGACGAATGGTATCTATACTAGAATAAGACATCACACGAGCACCGAACGCGAAAACACTCCGCAAGTTCAGACCGAAGTAGTTTTGCGATTCGAGTCCATCAAATGGCATAAGCTACGGATCGATCAAGCCAAGAATTTACGATCATTCCAATTTATCGTTTTGCATTGATTGCTATTGGGCGAATCTCAAGACCCGCATATGGATTAATTAGAAGTTCTATGTATTTGGTTAGAATCACATCTGGCGGTCAATGGGAGATATATGACCAACATCGATTACAACAATATCAGGAACCGACTGTTGAAGAAGCTGACCGCTTATGGAAATCGCAGCCCGGAGCCCGTTTTGCAACCTCTATGCGGGTTCGACAGGAATCTTTAGTTTCCCATAACTTATTTGTATGCGCCAAACTGAGTATATTCCGATTACGGATCTTGGGCAAGTTCAGGCAAGGAAATGTAAATACACAAAACAATGGAAGCGTCCACTGTGGAAGGGACGATTGTTGGATGTGATGGGCTAGGGGCTCAATGGTTGCGTCAACCGGCGGTGTCGAATTTTGTCAACAATAGCCTTCATCCACTGATCACGCTACCGGATACGCCGGCGCCTCAACCCCGAGATTGAGTTCTGCAGATGAACTTCTGCGATTTCCTCAAACTGCCAGTAGAATCCAGAAACATTGCAACTGACATGATTTCAATCGCGATTCGAGAATGGGCCAGGACATTATCAATTCATCATATGCTGGCCCATGTCATGACAACATGATTCGGCATCTCCGGGGAACTGGTATGAATAAATATGTATATAATTCGAGTCCTATTCGCAAAGATCCAACGCAACAGCTCAACCACCTCGGATGGGCTGGATGTCGACTAGAACACGGCGTGGTTTCGAGATGGGGCTCCTAGAAGATACTGATCGAACCGACGGCGTCTGCAGTTCGAAGCTGTCAAGTCTTCTTGGTATAAGCCCGCTCCTCAATCTTCGAGGTTCATAGTGTCAAGCTGTAGATTTGAATCCGGGTATCGATTCCGGAAAATCTATCAAGTCATTCCATGTCACTCGCTTACTTGGAGGAAAATATCACTGAACCAATGCAGCCGTGTACTGATCATGGAACAACTCATTGAGAAGACGCAATCAGTTACAATATAGTACGATCGCGTTCGAGTTTCCGAAGTGGAGTTCTAAATAATCGTGCTCACTGTTCCCCGCAAAGCATCGGAGCATCGAAAAACAGACAAAGCTGAATTCACTCCTCCCACCAACTGCAAGGAACCATTTCCATAACTTCGAATAGCCAAGGCCCACGACAGATGCAGTTTTTGGACAATTGGTCGCCTCGTCGAACGCTGGCCCGGTACCACTTGTTGGTTGATGAATCAGGCCGTGGTGAGTTTCACCTCAGACGCCGATCCTCTGTTGAACAGGAGAAGGATGATTGGGGTCAGTAGGAGAATGGGCCTTGACGAGCTGTCCTGGGTCACATGAATCGTTCATCGAACGTTTCAGGCACACGGACCGATATTTTGGTAATCCGCAGCGCGAGTCACTGGAACATGACGCCTCTGTTTTTGCGCAAAAAACGTTGACAGCCGTGGCGGCTTCTAGTCGATTCCGGGAAGCCGAGTTTTGACGGAATGTGCTACGTGAAATAGATGACCCCAAAGTGCTGCGTACAACGAACCTCGAGGATTCCGAACTCCGCCCATATATTTCCTGAGCAAATAGCAGTTTGACTCTGATCTCAAACCTGTTTCCAAGATGTAATCCAAAGACACTGCCGAGAAGCTGCGATTGCTCTGTAAGAGAGCTTTCCATTATGCAAGGAATTCGTCATACTCGGGGTTCGTTATTCGATGTCAGATTTTTGTATTTTCATGGTCCGTCATACAGAGCACAGTAGGGAAATATTTATCAATTTGAGTTATCTCGTAGTTTTGGAGCCTAATTTCAAGACGAAAGCAATGGAATTTCGAACATTCGATGAGACCTTCAAGTGATACCAGAAGTACGCGAGAGAATGAGATTCTTCTGCTTGTTTTGTACAGATAAGTTTACTTCCACGATATTTATAGATCACACAAAATAACAAACATAAATTACAACAAAACCATACGAGATTCGCGAAAGTCGTTGAAACTACAAACAGATGTTCAACGAACTTCGCGCGAAACAAATATACAATCGAGCTAACACACACGCAAGACTAGAAGAACATTGAGGCACGAGAGTGTGAATCACCATCCGTGACTCCCTGAGGCAATGTCATTATGGATGACTTCGCCGTGGCCCTCAAAGCCTCCATGCAGTTCCTGGGCTTCATGACCAAGCTCCGCGCCCATGTGGCCAAGACTTTCCATGTGGCCATGATCGTGTCCAGCAAGACTCAAATGCCCACCGTAGCCAGAATGTTCTCCATGGGAAACAGCGATGTGACCTCCGCCATGCCCGCCGTGACCGCTTTCCATAGCGTGCCCACCTCCGTAAGATCCACCGTGCCCTCCATGGCCACCGTATCCGCTTTCATATCCGCCGTGGCCGCCTCCGTAACCGCCATGTTCTCCACCGTAGCTCCCATGTCCAGCTCCATAAACACCGTGACCACTTCCATATCCGCCGTGACCGTGGTGAAGCGGAACGTGTTCCACGTGCTTCGAATGCGATTCCGAGTGATGATGGTGATGGACCGGGACGGGGATGTGTTTCTCTGAATGGCTATGACTGTGAACTGGCACATGGACCTTGCTGACGGAGTGGCTATGATGATGTACTGGTACTTTGACATGTACCGGATGATGCACAGGGACCTTGATGATCTTAGATTGGGGAACGTGCACAGGGTATCGGATGGGAATGGGTATCGTCGGTCCGCCTCGAAGTATGGCAGCTGCCGCGGCAAGTTTCAGCAGTTTCGAAGTGGAGACATACTCCACCGAGAAGACTGACAGGAGGAGTACCAACAAAGGCAATGTTTTCACTTCCATGGTTCCACTATGCAATGGATGACAGACTTCTAGATCGCTCTATATAGTGCTACCTTCAGGTTCCCTTTCTTGCTTTTTGAGCGATTTTTAACTACAATTTCGCCGCGGTGGCGGCATTTCGGCCGCCGTTTGTTGTTGTTTTCGCTGCGACTGTAACTACCGCCGTAGGCGTCGACGGTTTCTACATGGCATCGACGCAACAACAGCGCATGTAGAACGAATGCAACAACAGCGCTGGGAAGATTACTACTAGAACTGTTCCTCCGTTGGTTTCGGGCTCGCCTTCCAAAGTCCCGATTATGTTGTTACGCGTGCAACATGCATAACGTGCTCAAAGATCAGTTGCTCTTCCGCAGATGGGATTCTTCCTTGTCCGCATTTTCGATTCCTCGATTCCATGATGGGACATTATCTTCTCTCCCATTTTCATCCCATAAATATATTGAGAAACGAACACCGATACCTGACGCTCTCTCAGGAATACGAGCGACCGCTGTATTCAGCTTATTTAGCGCATGTACAGGATTTCCTCTCTTGGGGAGTTAAAGTCACGGTTATCTCTGAGCGCCGGAATTTTTCCGGGGGGACGAAGGTCATGACCTTTTGGACACGAGAGTGCTTGCGCACGGAAGGTGGTTACGAAACAGTGGACCAGACGGAGATAAAAACTCGGATTTCCTCCTCGCCTATTTTTGGGATATCGGTGTACGGTGGCGACGCAATATTCAGATGACGACGAAATGTCAATCTTGTCAAAACTACATCGAAACCATATCTGTAAGAAATTTACGGAGCACTTTTTCTTCTCGAATCATTCAGAACGAGATTGCAGAAATCTTCTGAGTGTCGATCACACTTTTTGCGCGAGCATAGTGAACGGAGAAGTCATACATGGAAGCTAGAATCGACATTTTATTCCAGATTGTTCGAGTCGTCCCGCCAACGTCTCACAACGGTGTCGTCTCAATCGTGATCCTAAACTAAACACATAATCGATATATTCAAGCCTGCTAGCTTCTGGTGTCTGGATCGCGTCCGGTTTGATGGGCTGTCTTCACTCAGTTTCTTGTTTTGCACACAATGTCGGACTCAGCCGTTGCTCTCTATGGTGTGAGCCGAGGATTGATGATCGGGTGCCAATTTCAATCCCGCTCTCAGCTATTGACTGAATTCCCTCCTGCTGCCGCTAGCTCCTATGACCTTTGACGAAACATCGAGCCCCATTCCATCTGAAAATTTTGAAGCTCGATTCGATCTGAGTTTTTCGATTTCTCGTTCGGCTTTCTTACGTTTTTTGTACGGATTCCCATTGTCGAAATTGTGATCAAGTAGAATGAGAGCAGACTGCGGCTGAAAAAACATTTCTCGAGCTCCGTGATATCCGTCGACTGATGTCGGAAGAAACGTACCCTTTCCTTCATTCCTTTTCGTGAACGCCAGGAAAGTCTTGCGGGAGATAACTGGCAGACCAGAACGAATCAGATAGACAATTCTACCATGCCTAAAAGAGTCGTCTAATGCAAACCTGTCTTCGTACGATATTGTGTCGCAAACAGCTCCGCCGAGTAGCAGCAACACCACGATGAGAACGTCTTTCTCCATCCTGAAAAACCGCAGAGATGAATTCTTTGCGACGAGGGCACTTTCACAGAACGAAATCAGAAAGCTTCCGGGTGCGGAGTCTAGAGAGACACTTACTCAGTGGGCTGGAGAAGCTAGCTTATTCCAACTGACAACCTTGGAATTAGATGACGTTTTTATATGAGTTCGGCGCCGCCTCGATCGGCGTGCGCCGAAGTCAAACAAGACGGTTTTGAAAACTGTTTGTGTACACCGAATCCCACTGGTGGGATCGGTTTCGTCCGAAAATTCGTGACATTTCGTCATTTGGAAGGCACAGCTAGACTGGCATGCAAACAGCGCCGAGCGTGTCCATATCCAGGCCAAATGTTGTCCGGGCATCGCTCACATTGCCAAACAAAGACCTTCTCGTTGTTATCCCAGGGAGGGGCTTGTGGTACCCCGTTGTATTATCGTCATGATCTTCATCATCATCTCGAGTCGATCCAAACTTCCCTTGAAAGGGCTTGCTGGCAAACTGTGTACTCGGTTGAGCGGCGAACTCAAAAAGGAGGTTTGATTTGAGTTTGAGTTCGCAGCGCTTTTTTTGTGGCGGTTGGTTGCCTTCGGTTCGCGATTTTTTCCTGAAATCGACCGACAAACGTGGATGTCCAGAAAGAAGTCTCGAAATTAGGCAGATAACTTTTCTCAAAAATGTAAGTAATTGACAAATATGCGAAAACGTAAAACGACATACAGGCATACATATATGTAAAATGTAACTATATATCGATATTTGGCATATATGCATATGCCATGTCATGCATATGACATACAGGCATATATGTGGAATGTAAGAATGTGGTTAGGTCCTTCTGTCGCGGAACTGGTCGATATCATACATTGAAACACGCATTTACATAATTTATTTACAGCAAAGTTACAACTTAAATACACGCAACGAGGTTCCATACCAGATGGAAGAGACATTTTGTACAAATGTGGGATCACATCACATACCGCAAGCTCGTTCGAACTTGAACAGGAAAATTATATACAAAAGAGTTTAGGACAAACATTTTCTACGAGCGACATCATATTCACCAGCCATGACCGCCAAAACCGATGTCGTGCACGAGACCGCCATGACCGAAGTCAGCGTGCCCGTGTCCCATATCACCGTGACCTCCGTATCCGCTTTCGTAACCTCCGTACCCACCGAGCTCCATACCGTGTCCTCCGCCGTATCCGCCGTAATCTCCGACGATTCCGTGGCTGCCATGGCCGCCGTATCCGTGCTCGATGTGATGAACAGGCAGAGAATGAGCTTTCTCCGAGTGGCCGTGGTGGATGGGCACTGGGATGGGAACGTGTTTCACGGAATGGCTGTGGCTATGAACGGGCACCGGTACCTGCTTGACAGAGTGCGAGTGATGATGGACGGGTACTTTAACCGGCACTTGGTGATGGACCGGTACTTTTATGACTTTGGGATGAGGGACATGAACGGGGTATCTTATCGGGATCGGTATGATGGGCCCACCGCGGATGATGGCGGCCGCCGCTGCGAGTTTGAGCAATTTTTTGCTCTCCGCGAATTGTACACTCGCGATCGAGACCACCAAAACCAAGAGCGATGCCCTGATGACGTTCATTGTGTGTGATCACCACTCCAACACGACAAACAACAATAACAACAGATAGATGACCAGCTTGCCCAAAGCGGAGCTATATATCCGACTTACCCTTTCTTTTTTTTGGGGCTCGCGCGTAGGAAAGTGCTGTTATATCGCTTTGAGGATATTTTAGTGGTCAAATTACTGAACGATGATTCTCCTGATCGATTGAAGCGCTCGTAAGTTGCCGGCCGGCCCATACAAATCGTTTCGAAGTACTTCTGTCGCCGCCGTAGCCAACGCTGAAAAGTCACCACTGACTTGTGAAACCGCGAGTCCGGGGATCGCGTTTTCTTCTATCTCGATTCAGATGTCGACTTGATCTCGCGACTTGGAGGGTTTCGGTTTATGGAGAAACCTTCAGCAAACTTCAACAAAATGATCAGAATAAGCAGGAATGGCATCAGGTCGAGCCGTTTGGTTCAGGCACCTCTACATCATGACGAGTGGTTTCATAAGCTAATACTCCTAGACTAGAAGAGAATATGAATTAATGGTGTCTGACTTCCCAAGCTCTATCAATCATTCGCATTACGAGGTCAGGGTAAGGGAATAAAAATCTCAAAATCCTCAGATGATAACGAAGACTCGACGCCAACAACGATGGAGTTTTGAGGCGAGAGATTCCGAGGTCGTCGTACTCAGTGTTTCGGGGTTCTTGAAGTTTCAATCTACGGATATGACCGGCATTGTCCTCTATAGCACAGGAACACACACATCCGACATCGAAATACAACAACAGTCGTCGTCGAACACTGAATCCATGCGACACAAAATACAAAGTTCTTCTCATTCACCATGAATCATTCCGAACACTGAAACCGAGGCAATCAGTCTTCCCGACTTTCCAACTCCTCATAAAGCTCATCCATCTAACGAGGCTTCAATCAAGCGTCAATCAGATAAGTCGAGCGGCAGCACGCTTGCGTGTTTGTCCATCGACGAAATAAATTGTTTCTTTATCACGACCACACTATTAGCCCGGAGCGATCTACCGTATCTGAAATATGCTGGAAAACCCGAAAGATTCAGCGCATGAGTCTCTTAAATATCACGAATCGACCAACGGAGACTGGTACGCAACCTCCGAAGGGGCACGGGAAACTGACCGCGCTTGCTTTCATCAGATGAAACTTTCGCCACACCTCTAATTTGATTCACGACCTCGCAAGTGTCAACCGGACAATTATTGTTAGCATTTCATATTAGCATAGTGCACTAATTCACGAGATAGCGTAGAACCCAGTTTGGCTCTCACGCGAAGACACACTGTTTGCTTCGAGAGTTGACAAATGTTTGCGACAACGGTCAGTGGCAGTCATGACGGGTCAAACTGTGTTCAACTTACGAAACAAAGGGGCTATTTTCGTTTTGGCGCGGCGGGATTGTCCGCACGCGTTAATACCTCGTGTGTGACAATGAGAGTAATCGTCGCCAGAACGTTCGATGTTCCCTCGTCACCATTTCCGAGAATACTGAAAATCATATCAGATGAGTGAATTGAAAAGCAAGCAGACAGCGTTTGCTCGGACTGAAAACCAAAAACTTGATAGTAGTCGCGGCAAAAAATGTATCGGAGCGGCCATGGTCGCTTCGTTGGGATCGGAAATGCCAGCGCGGCGACAAAAGTCGAAGGAATTTCCCTCGGATTATATTTACTCGCTCACTGAATCGGTTGAAACGTCTGAAGTTAGATGAACATTGACGCCGCGAACGCTCTTGTTCGGTCGAAAGATTACATGGATTGGATACGGATTTCACTTTAAGGCTGTCGAATGCTCCCATTTGTAAAGCTCACTGCCCACGGCTCAGACAAATTTTCGGCTAAATCTGGCTCGATGGTTTTCGAGTCCATTCGATCGAGGCTGGGGAAAAACGCTCTCAGATCAGACGTTGTAAATCCATGAACGTCCTCTACACTCTAATGAGTCCTTGCAGTATGACGAGTTTCTTCCCGAATCTCCGTTTCCTGTCCAACCAATTCGTCGATTCGCGAAGAAGAATCATTATACTGATGGATGTTCTGGATTGATCATTTCGAAGTCAAGTCTCGACTTCCAGAACGCCGCAAATTATCAAGATTGCTCCGTCAAGAATGTGATTTATGGTGAGAAAAAAAAACGCCGCTCTGATTCAATTTCATTGTTTTTCGTCCAACTCAGAAATGCTGCGAGATTAGTCCAATTCATAATTTGAGCAACGAATCAGTGATGAAAACTCACGCATGGCATTCTGAAACCGATGAAAGTTCGTTGTAAGATAGAGTAATTAAGTAACTGCACGACTTCAAGACCATGACGAAACGGAACGAGAAAATGTTCTCCTTACACTGGGGGCTCGCGGGGGAGGAAGCGTCGCAAAATTCTCGAGGTTGGACATCACAGAAATCGTGGACGTTTGGATATTTCTCAAATTTCGTTCACTGTTGGCTAATAGTTTCGATTTCAAACAGGATGGCAAATCCATCGTTGCCGGTCGCGCGCGTTCTGACAACTGAAAGTCGAGCACGAGCGCAAAAAGCAGAATTTTTGCCGAGAAAAACACTTTGACTTTGTTTATTGGCTTCCATAAAGGATTTATTTTTAGCTCTTCTCAAACGTATGATAGTTTGGAAACGGATTTCTCGTCGCCGCCGGTAAAACAGACTTACACGACTTGCTCCGCCTGCCCGACGCCCGCCGCCTGGCCCGCGGTTTGTCCGTTGGTCGGTCGGTCGGTCGGCTCGTTCTTTTGGTGGCCCGCGAGTCTTGTCAGATACCACACCAAAGCGTCACCGCGTCCGTCGGTCGCTCCAACGAAAGAGCCGTTGGGACTGCGGCAGCCGCCGATCACCTCGGCTAACGGAGCTGCGCGAGTAAAATCCGAAGCGCTTGCCGCAAGCGAGCACAATGCCTCTGCTCCATGGCTCATAAAGACTTTCAATAGGAGAATATTGTTACGATGATTTCTCAAAAAACAAATCGTAACTCGACCACCAAAACCAGATGGGCGCAACCATCCGCGAAGTTTGACGAGAGTTCTTGACAAAAAACTTCCGAACGTTCGCGTTCGCTCAAGTCGTCTGCCGATTCCTACATCTGTCCAAGATGAACTCGATCGGCTCGCCAGAAGAATGCATTCATTCATTCATTCAATCATCTTCTTCTAGTCAATTACTACCAAACCGTACACCCTTGCGTACGGTACGTCTTGGGTTGTCGACGCCGACATTCCCGCGAAGCTTTGTTACCGAAGACAAATATATAGAAGCGTATTTCCCTCCGATTGAAACGATCGGAACGATGCGGTTCTTAAACGGTGCGAATCTTTGTTCGAACGATCAGTGGTCAGCAGCAGAGGCGAGTACCGTGGACCAACGGACGCGAGAGCTGATTATTGAAACGCGACGTCGATACCGCAATGTTTCGTGAGCCCCCGTTTGACGTGCTTGAAATGTTGTGAACAATTACAGGCAGAAACCAAAAGTCTCTCCCAATTTTTATCGATCTTCGAATATCGAAACGAACAATGTATTCTCAAAATAGAGCCGATGTTTCCTAACCATTGACGTCGGAAGTACGGCGCTGATGATGATGATATATTAAAGAACCAAATCCATTGTACGACACTGTAGTCAGTTTCCCGAACAACGATGATTTATCACCGTGAAGATGAAACGAGAGTGGAACTGAAGCTTTTCCGCTGGAAGAGATTCGAAACGCTCTCAGAAAGGTCGAGCCATAGGTCGGAACCTCAGCTGACAGCCCATCGAGCTTCTCTGTCTCCTTAACCAACTGTCTCAGGAGCGTTCGTGTTGAGCGCGAGGTGTGGTTGGAATATTGGATTTCCGTCAATTGCAACTTTGATATCCTTTTGGTGTTTGAGCCTAAGGCGTCGCGTGACTGGACAGACGGAAGAACTGCTATTTTGAAGACGTTTCCCTCACAAAAGAGAAGATTCGACTAGAAAGTGTAAGTTCAAGCGAGCTTCGTCTGGAAGAAGATCCGGCCCGGAACGAAAGAATTTCAAGGCGGCACATGATCCGCCAACTGACGGAATTCAGATCTTCAGCTCCTAAATTGTTTGTTCTCGCGTACAGACGGCCACGGCGATCCATCTTCATTGCTTGTGGTCGTCTTAATCTAGTGAAGCTCATCATATTCAGAGCCACACTTCGAATATCGCGAATATCCAGCAGGACCACGATAATGGGCGGAATGAAGAAACGTGTTAAGACATGTCTTGCAAATCCATGCCTTTTGTCTCACACACCCACGAACACACCCTCGCCCACGAATAAACAAAATGATGACAGCAATTTCGGCGAAAGCGTTCAAACCAAACACTCACCTGATATGACCGCGATTGACGAAAACAGATATTATCCCAATTAAATTCTCGCAAGAAACATATGAAGTAAAACCACAGGCTCTATGCCGATACGATTCGATCGACTTTTTTTACTTGATTATGAAAATTACCCAAAAGTCTAGCTCATAACGGACTCCTGTTTCCTGGAAAAGTCACCGGTGTACAAAGAACTCTTCTTATGAAGGACGAAAATAGCAGGAAAATCCAATTTTCAACGATTCCTGGAATCTCCAACTCTATTTATAACGCGTCTGAGTATTTCGGAATTTGTCCCCCGGGGGCGTTGTGAACAAAACACAAAATTTCGCGAATTTCAGCATTGATCAGTCGTCAAAACAAACGGTTGCGAATGCTTTTCGACCAAAAGGGGCCAACTCCGCCCCTAAATACTCCACTGCTTGACCGCAGGTTTCGGATCTCACGGACTTGTTGCGTTTTCGGTGTATTTCAATGCTCAAAGCAACGAAACAGAACGGGAAAACCAATCTAAATGATATCTCGGAAGCTCTCCGTTTTTCGTACATCGTGGAACCGTTTTTTCCGGATCCCTTCGAAACACGATGATGACGCAAGGTTGCGATGTGAATCTGAAGTGAGCAATCACACTACCAGGTGATGTTTTGAGTAAACTTCTGGTGTCTCTTGCTTGATGGCATCAGAAAGATTTGAAGCTCTCGTCTTCAACACACAGCTTTTACTTGCAAGCAGTGTTCCCAACGACTCATGCCCAAATCAGAGACCACAACATGAATTCAAACTTTAGAGGAATCACCACAGAAATTTTATTCCAGTGGCACCGGCCATGGATTTTCATATCAAGTTCCGATTATCCGAAGTGTCATGAAGACGTTTTGCAACAATGATATTGTTTTTCGGAGTGCAACTCAACGGATGAAGTTTTGTCAGCACGACGTTGTAACCTGCATCACGAATGAGGCGAGCTCGATCCGTGTCAACACACTCCATGCAGAAGTCGCCTTCAGGGTTCTCGTTTCTATCGGCCAGACGACAAAGTTCCCCGTATGAGAGATCTTGATGTGCGTCCAAGGCAGTTTTTAAAGTGGAATGATTTGGAGCCTCCTTTCCAATAGAGCCGTAGCAGCATGGTACGGATACGAGGGAGGCGTTCGCTTGAAGGCATTTCTCTATGACGAGATCGGTAGCTCCGCCGCAGGCGTGTAATGCTACTCCTATATCGAATCTTCCCAAAAATTGATCCAAATTACATTGATAGAACCAAACATTCATAAGTCCAAGCAGTTGCACTCGTTCGCGAGCCTTGAACATTGATTCGCTTTTGTTCTCCACCAAATAAATGCTGCAGTTTGGTAACAGGTGAGCCAAAGCGATCCCGACGTGGCCTCCTCCGGAGCAAAAGTCTACGATGGTGCACGGTTCTGAAAATGGAGCAAAATGAGACCGCGATGGTGGCGAATACACTCCAAGAACAATACGTGAAAGGCAAGCGGAAACAATATCAAACGACGAATGGAGAACGCGACTCACCGTCTCGAGCAAGATATAACACGGCGTTTATCACATTTCCTATTTGTTCCCTTTTCCGTCGAATGCGATCCTGTGGCAGTGAACCGCTCTCTGGTCGTACAGTTTCGGGGAGACTATCCCAATCTAAATCTTCCACGAACAGAGGCTCAGGAATGAAATCCGATTGGAATGTGTCCCTAAGGGAATCGAGAGTTGCAGTGGCATCCTTGTTCTTTATGGACATTTTTACGTTGAGTTTGCTGCGGGAATAGAGACACGTTTTGGGCAGCTCCAATTCTCCCAATTCGACGACGCTTTCGGGAACTCCTTCGTCGCAGGATAAGTTCAAACTCAAAAATGTTGTCATCTCGGGTCTAGCTTCTTGCAAGCTGAGCATCCGCTTGTGCCATTCGATAACATTCGGTATGGTCGTCTCGAATTGGAAATGATGACGCAGCTTCTTCAAAGTTAGATGGATGGGCAGGAACAGAACGAGATCCGAGAGAGTAATCACATTGCCTGGAATGTCGTCAAGGGTTCAGATTTCCTGACGAAATCTTTCCTACATTGAACCTTCTCCAGGGATAATCGAATCTCTGAAATATACGGATGACCAGAACATGGTCGACTTCGAGTTCTAAATCTGCGAAAACGGTTGAATGCTATTCGGGTGATTTATCCGATAAGCTCACCTTCGGCGAAATGATGGCTCAGTTCATCGACCTTCAAAAGTCTTTTCAGGTGCTTGTCATTGTGCGTTCTTACGGGTTGCCTAAGCTGATTCTCCAGAACCAGCAACGTTTGCGGAAATCTGAGAGGTTCGTGCGTTTTCCGATTGTGTAACGTCGAGACCGTGGCTATCATGTCGCGTTCACAGAAAGCCGTCCACAAGGAAACCTGAATGGGAATGTCGAACTGGATTGTTGAGTACTCGAGCCCTGAATCAAGACCGATATTTTCGTTTGTAAGCGGATGTAGTGAGGTGAGCCGTACAGACGGTGAACTCGAACCTGAGCGCAAGATGCGAGACAGGCGGCTCGGAAACCAAGGATCTCTAGTCTCTCATATCGCAGCAAGAGATATCTGATGATGGCGCAGAGGCCGGTGATGACCCGTTGCTCGTCCTGGAGAGGAATCGTTGAGCGTCAACTTTTAACCAAAGATTTTTATCTGCGAAAAACTCAGAAGCCTTATAACTCGTTTACAATACTCCATGTGGAAACATCGCGGGAAGGAGGACTCCTACCTAAGCAGAACTCTCGTCTCGCAATGAGGAGAGCTCATGACCGAAAGTGTCGATCTTCAAATGACGCACTGAAATACCTTCATCAAGATCGCGGGCAGTGTGACGTTTGAAACCTGGACAGGCGGGGTATCACATATCTTGACCTCAGGACCCAGTGCGCTCGCGAGACCCTTTGTCGCAGGTCCGGGAACGAGACATAGTTTGACTTTTTCCAGAATTCCCTCGTAGGCCAGGACGTAAAGACAGAGCGTACTCTCAAGTGTCAACGAAGTCTCGTCTCCACTCAAATACAAAACTGTTTCGACTTCGCGCTCTCTGCTCGCGATCTGAGTGCACAAAGGCTTTCCTCTCTGTGGCAAGAGCCACGCCATTGTCCGCTCACAATGACTTTCGGTTGTTGTCTAAATAAAAGTTGTAAACTACACAGAACACAGAGCTTTCACGTGAAGCATTCGCACAGCTGATCGGTTTCGCCGAAGTCCAGAGGTGCGCGTGTTCCCAAGCGTCTGCTTCACTCAAAACAACAGCAGGAACTCTCTCTTGCTGTTGAATGGTGGGAGCTGACGGCAGTCGAGATTACTGAATCTCCAGTGGGAGTTTCCGGCGAACTTCCTTTCGGGGAGTCCCACCATCAGTTTTGCCCACCTCAGAGAACTTTTCGGAAAACCAGGAATTTGTCATCGAACCCCTATGCGCCATTCTGCTGGAATGAAACTCTTCACTCGGCGAGGGCCTTCTTCTATAGACCTGCTAAAACCACGCCGCGAAGGATACCGCCTTGTGGGGCACATGTCGTTCTATGCATCCTAAATCCAGAGCGTTCGGAGCCATCGAAGGAAACATCTCAAAAGATTGATATTCAAACTCAATCTGCTTCTCAATCATCAAAATATTTGGATCTCATGATAAGAGTCCTCAACAGAGATATCAAATGGCATTGACCCGGGGCGACTCAGTCAGCACAAGGCTCTTTCGTGAGTCTGAATCAACGGCGCCCGAAGTCGTTGAGAATTCCTTCGAAGGAAGAGGCTGCTCCCAAGTTCCCCTGAAGCGTCATAATTGTTGGACGATATCAAGAGCGACAATGTTCGCTTCTTACATATTGGGCGAATGAGCCTTTTGAACCAAATTTTCGGGAGAAGGGGAACAGCTGCTCCCGATTGCGCTCCCATTTTAGACTCATGCCGATGTTGACGTGCGGGACGCTGTAGCAGCGGCCAGGTTTCTCACTCAAACTGAGTATGAAACGGTGACTTTGACATCAGGAGGATTTTCAGTATTGACAATATATTGCATCTCAAGCTTCATGATCTAAATACTGTGATCCGATCTCGAAGAATCATGTAAGTTAAATGAAGAGGCATTCTCGCGATTTCTGGAGACAAATTGAAGAATCGTCCTTCTGGCTGTATTCTAGAGTCATGGTTCAGCCTTCTCAGTTGAGGTTGAGGACCTGAACGTCGGAAATTCGGAATCGTTCGATGGTTCGATGATCATCTGTCTGGCTCGAGCTGATTAGATTCATCTTCTACCGATCTCCGACATTGGAAACATGAACTCGAAGTACTTTCTCTAAATGAGGAATGAAATATAGTATTAGAAGACTTCAATCGAATACGGGTTGTGTTGGAGTCCTCGTCGCATCTCGTGAGCTGCTTCGCAGTTTGATTAGAGAATCGTCTGCTTGGCGGGCTAAAGCCGCGGCGGAACCCAGTCAGCTCTCTATGACGACGACGACAACGGCAAGCAGAGCAACGACAACATCAACAAACATATTAAAATGGCCCACCGAAGTACTCGGTGGGTGAAATTTAATGTTGGAGGCCAACGCTTCACCACATCGCGGATAACGTTGGCGAGAGACAAGAATTCATTCCTCTATCGGATCTGCCACGATGAAGAAAAACCGACGACGGGACCGCTGAACCTGGTGAGTGTATTTGAGGAATCACTGAACTCTCTCCTGGTCGACCTCTTGTCCCGAGTCCATGAGCTCTGCCCTCAGTGGAAAAACTTGAGAACCTCGTCCTATCACAGTTCTCGAGCTCTGGGCCTGCTCAATCTATGTTCCTGTCCTGGAATTGACGGAGTGATATGAGGAGAAATTGAAATTAAAGTGGCTTTTTCCCGAACACAATCGGAGTTGACTGAGCGGCCCCCAACTGCGCTCAGGTGCTTTCCTCAAAGAGTGCGGCAGTGAGAAGCATTAATCATCTCCCTCGGATTTCAGGACGAAACGGGTGCTTACATCATAGACCGTGATCCGACGTATTTCAACGTGATTCTCAATTTTTTTCGCTATGGGAAAATCAACCTCCCGAATTGTCTTTCCAAAGAAGGTGAGATCTCCGATTTGAAACCGATCGAAAATCGCGGTCCTCTTTGCTTCGCAGATGCGCGTTTCGATGTGATTGTCCGAGAAAGTTCGACGAAATACTTGATTTCAGGAATTCTGGAGGAAGCGATTTATTACAATGTTGCTGAACTCGTATCGGTGAGTTTTCCGGAACAGATTGCATAAAACGAACGAGAGATTCTGAATGATTTCACTCAGACGACACGCAGTCATGGGATAATTCAAGCGAATTTTACAGCTTCTGAAAGACTCGATTCCTGAGAGTAATCCTCCCGACACCGATCTCGTACATCGCGTCATGCTTTTCGAAGAGAATGAAGTCGCCGAAATGGTATCAGCCTTGGACGACGGCTGGAAAATACGTCAACTAGTTCCATTTGGTGAGGCCATTTGACAAATCAGTCAATATATGATTCTAAAAGAATGGTTACTCGCCGATTGACTATTCCGCCCGCCCGTGACCTTTGAGGGAAATTTCCAGGTTACTCTCGAAATGTGTTCAACGCCTTCCATCCGGAGTTCCTGTGCGTGGTGGCGCGAGACAATCGTCACAAAGCATTCAACGATCGCTAGTTCAAAATGATCTCTTTTTCTGGCCGGATCCTGAAGCGATCCGGTGGATTTGACTTGAAGACAGCTTCGGAGAAGCCTGTCAGAATGTACAAGGTAGTGAGCCGAGCCGTTTCTCGAATCAATTGTCCCGGGAGCTCTTTGACCACCTCGGCTTGAGCTCGGGTTCATGATAACAACTCGAGTATCTGGGGGATCAGTTTCAGCTCACCCCGGAGCTCTTTTTTTTCAAATTTTAGATAGATATCCACCACAAATGTTGTAACAACCTACGAGAATATTGTTACCGCATTGGAATTCAAACTAGTCTCTCAAGTAGGTTCTGATTCCCGTCAAGTCGCGTGTCCGTGACTGACTTCTGACTGCCAGTTATTGCAAGTCTAGGCACTGAGCAATTTGTACATAAAGTTGAAGATAGTGATATCAATAACTATGTGAATAATCTCTCAACTTGTTCTTGTGAAAGGTTTGATCGTTGAAGATCCGAGATTAGCTTTTCAAATCACTCTCGTGCGGCACAGTTAGAGCTTGGTTCAAATCGAGGAGTACTCAGTAACGGAATCCTGAGCAGTGTCACCCTGTGTGTCCTAAGGAAGAATGCGTCGGATGTTTTCTCGAATTCCCAAAGCTTGATTGATCGGCGTCTGAGAATCGACTCGCAACTCCCGATTTCTCGAGAAGATTCTACGAAGAATTGAAATGTCGTACTAGCAGACGCTTGCCGGAGGTTTCAGTGAGACATTATCCTGTGGGCATTGGCTAAGAGAACATTTCCATTCGTGTCCATATTCAACGATGCGACTATGCGAAAATCGATATTTTTCCCCGAAAATCGGGAAATTCGAGAACGGTTTGAATGCTTTCAAGTTGACTGTCGCTAAATCGATTAGGTAACTGATTCCTTGTACCATTCCGGAGGAATAAATGCACGCCTTTCGGCTGTGAACGTCTTACTTCCGCGGACTCTTCGCGTCCACACCGCACCGCTCTTTTCCGACTTTTTCCCCTTGGCGCTACCAATCGCCCGGTTCCCAGAGAAACGAATTCCAGGGTTCGATGCTTCACGTGGAGAAATGATCGTTTCCTCGAAGAACTCACTCGATATCACTCTAGACTCTAGAAAGATCATCACACTCTGATGCCTTCCGGTTTTCACGGAGTTTTACGGAACCACGACCTAGAAACTCCAAGTGAGTCACCGGACTTGACTCCTTCGATTTCGGAAAACGAATCTCTCAAATTTCACAGTATGTCTCTGATACAAGTGTTAAATGAGCGATGAATCTCATTTTGAGGTTTCTCAGTCACTGTTCTCTCAGGAGGATTCATGCTTACGCCGATTTCAGTCCACTGGGTGACCTCGTTGCAACGGAATCTTTGCCTCCTACGACTTTCAAGGTGGTAGAAACGTTTTTGTTGGATGGAAAGGAATCGGAACCTCGGTGAATCAAGAGAAATCAATATTCTGTCCCATTCAAACAACCTTGACAGTTTTCGGCGGAACGCAATCTTGACATGGATGGGATGAACCATGAACTCCAGCTCAAGATGGGAACAGTGGTTGGATTATTAATTAAGTTCAATAGCGGGAACTGTCGCGCCTCCTCTATCTCGCACTCGTTTTGTCGAAGTCGGGACAAAACGGTTGGGATACGGCAGCGCGCGATTTTCAAACCGAAGCGCGTCTTGCGGTGCTTCGTCTGCTCCAGCTCCAAACAAACAGGGGAATGCTCACTGTTGTTTTCTCTCATCGGTTAGAGGAGCTCTGCATCAGCTGCGTCAGTTTTGAGTCTCATACAGTTTTGGGAGACTGTTTCAGTATTTATCACTCCGTGCATATCGTGTCAAGATTCAGAATCTTTCGTCGACCCAACGTTGTCCGCTGTATAGCGGCCATTAACCGCTGTGACGGAGAAAGATAAAAGGTACGAGAGAAGCTACCTGAAATCATTTTCAGAACATTCGTTTAGACGTTTCCTTGGGCTTGAGCTGAAAGGCCGTTATGGTGGCGGATCCGAATTTTCGTCCCTCTTTTGTTCGAATCCGCAGAATCCGCGATGGCGTGAACGTTTTTGGTTTGCAGGCTCTCTGTTGACCCTACCCACTATCCAAAAATGCACAGTAATACCAAGGAATGGGTGCGTTTCAACGTGGGAGGACAACATTTCCTGACCACCAAAGCCACATTGGCGCGCGACAAGAACTCATTTCTCTACAGAATTTGTCAGGACGATCCTGACCTGGAAACGGACATTGTAAGTGCCGTAAGATCCGGAGGAGGGTGAACTAACACTGAATATGTGGAAGTCGATGTTATGTAGAATCCGTCCCAACTCTGAAGTCTCGAATCTTACTTTCCAATTCTCAGGATGAAACTGGAGCGTATATGATAGATCGTGATCCCACATTCTTCGCTCCTGTTTTGAACTTCTTCCGCCATGGGAAACTCATCATGGATAAAAATCTTCCCGAACAAGGTGAGTTTCCTTCTCATAATCATAAGGAACACTTCTCTCTGTTGAGGAAGGTTTGTGCATTGTGCGCATCGAGCCCTCGAAAACTCTAAAGAATCGAGTTCTTTCTGTTTCGCAGGAGTCCTCGAAGAAGCCGAGTTCTTCAATGTCGCTGAACTTGTGACGGTAAGCGAATTCTCTTCATTCTCACTTCGAACTATGAGTTCACCTACTTTGTGAAGAAACCTATCCCAATTGAACGACTTCCACAGCTACTCAAAAATCTGATCTCTGAGCACAATCGTCCCGAGAACCGGAATGTCTATCGTGTTTTACAATGCCATGAAGACGAAGTGACTCAAATGATCTCAACCATGAGTGACGGTTGGCGCTTTGAACAGCTCATTCCAATAGGTGAGTTGAACGATTTCAGCTAGGTCGCTCGTATCTCCTCTTTGGACTTCATTATGATGTGAAAGTTCATCGATTCCCGCTGAAAACTACGAGATTCAGGAGATTTTCTAACCATGGCCTTTCAGGTTCATCTTACAACTACGGAAACGACGATCAAGCCGAGTTCCTTTGCGTCGTTTCTCGAGAATGTTCAACGTCTCAAGGGCTGCGAGGCAACGATCGCGCTCAGGTACGACTTTCGCCTTTCCCCAGATCGATTTCGACGTAGACATAATCATGTTCAAGAATTGCTCAGAATCGGAATCTCTGTTATGAATATTCGTCGAAGAACGCTGCTAAAAAAATAATTTGCTCTTTCAGCTCATCCAACAAAAAGCGTCCCGGATGTGAGGAACGTCTAGCAGGGCTATCAATTGATACGTGCGCCATCAACGCTGAAAGAGTGAATTCATCACTGCAAATATTTGTGTTCGCGTTATTTTCTCACGTGAGATGACCAACTTTAGCTCTTACAACCGAAGCTGTTTGTGACCATCAAGAGACACGGCGGACTCGGGGGAAAGCTCCTCCGGATCCCTGCCGGAGCATTTTCTTCGAAGTTGAATGAGGGAGCGATTGTGGCGTTACTTGATGATACTCATCGATTTGCTTTGTTCCGAAAGATCGATATGACTCCTTGGACAGTATGGCACAACCTGAACTTACTTGTCTTCTTGAGAGGGATTGTGTGGTAGTTGTTTCGACGTAGATTTAGTTATTACGTCGTCAACGGATTGATCTCCTCGAGCGAATGGTTTCGTCAGTTTTCTTTCGAATCGATTATTGTGACAAGAATTTCCATCGCACCCCTCTCCCGATTTGCGAGTGAAGGGGAATCAAAAAGCTGAATTGGAATTTTTTCCACGTCCACTCAGAAGTTCCTCCGAGAACACGATGGAGGGACTCGGAAGGTACGATGCGGGAGAAAATCTAATTGCACTGGAGGTTCGCTCCCGAAGCCGATGTCTGAGAGGAGACCTCTGAATTCGGAATCTCTTCGAAAATATTTTCTTTTCCACTGAATATGAGCTAGCATATGTCCGGATCATGTCTTGACGGTTTTCGCACGGGCATCGATGAGCGCTGTGTGGTTCAATGACATCTGATGAATGTATTTGTTTTGAAGAATCGATAAAATGATTGTTACACTTCCAAACTAAAACACAAATAAGCATTGTGTGAGCAAGCACCCCGCAAACTGTTTGCAAGATTACAAGCCACAATTAACGTGTCAGAGGAAGGGAGAATAAAGGCAAATATATCACCGAACACACAACTACAGAGTAGTGAAAATAAAAGTTTGCCTTAGCCATCGTTCATTCGTTTTCCATTTCGGTCCGTTCTTATTCTAGTCGACTATGTGAGTTCTGATGCGGGTCTCGAAGTATTTTTCTTTATCCCCATTCCGCCAAACTGCTTCAGGAAAATATACTCGTCAGAACGCTGCTTTGTTTTTACTTTACTCGTTTATTAAAAAGATAAACACTCGGATCAACTTCGGCTGCGCGTTTCTTCGCATACTGCTGCTGCTGCTGCTCGAACCACATACAGTGTATCATCTTTGTTCACGCCTGCTTCCCACATCATACTTTTTGCTTCTTCACATTTGTTTTTCTCTCCGTTTTCTACAGCGACCACCACATAATACATTGATACACATTTACATAGTACAAGGAGGTCAAGGATCGGGGCGCCTTGCGCATCGAGACAACATGCGATAACAGAAGACGCGCGTTCTTTGAATAAGTTTTTCCGCCGATTCCATCGTTTTTGTTTTCTTGCATCTCTAGCCTCCGCCTCGAGGGTTCGTACTCCTCTTCTCACGGAGCTCGGTCAAAGTTTTGAACCGTACTCTGCCGATCTTTCGATACACCATGCTCTTCCTACTTGTCATGATCTTCGACGCTTTCGTTTTCCTCGTCGTAGACTTCTCGTTTCCCCAACTTCCGGATTGGTTTCGTTCGATACTCGTCCAACTCACAAGTCCTGAATCAGTAACTCAACTACAAGTCAAATGAAACCCCAACCACAATCTCCATCGTCATCAAGTACATAAGTACAGATTTGTACAGCGAATATACCTAAGCTGGCCATTGGCGATCACGACTCACAAGTAAGTAGATTTGTCGTTTCCCGTTTCATGTTTCTTTCTCGTCATTCTGGATGCTCGATGCGATGAAAACCTGTTTCGTCATCGGGCTCGTGGATGCAGTACTTTCTTCAGCTCTCGCGTCTTCTCAGATTCATCTGTCCATTCGCCCGTAAACCCGTGTTCGATTCGCCTCCGAATTCGCCGATTTCGATTTCGATTTCGATTATCCCCTGTCTCTCGTGTGCGCACCATCCATCGACACGGCTTCGGCACCACTGTCGTCCACCGTTAAAAAATGTCTCTGAATGAATATCTTATGAATACACATGAGAGATCGGCGTGCGTCTAAGCCGAGTGAGGCTTGGCGTATACCTCCGAGAACGCAGCCTCTATGCAACGTTTCAGTTCTGCGTAACTCACAACAAGAACGTTTTGTTCGTCCCGCGACACCAGGCAAATCTTCTCGTCAACGCCTGCGTCGAGTTTGTTGAGGCACTGTACCACATGCGCCATGTCTAGCCATGGCATGCCTTCTTTCGTACATTGATGGAACAAGTAGTCGCGGAACAACTTCAGCATGTAGCGATCCCCTGTTTCGCTCCAGGTTGTGTCCATGTTGAGCTCCGGACGTTCATTGATGGCGCCCAGTTTCACCAAAAGTCGAAAAAGTCGCCCATTTTCAACTTCCTTTGCCAATTCCGCCTCGAGAACGTCGCTGCGCATCTGAGCCGAATCCAATTGGGTATAGAAACGGGCGCCAATCATGGGCATGACGTCATTGATGGTCGTCACTCGCAACGGATGACCTAGCAACAGCAGAAGCAGGTTTCGGAGATCGGTTGAGTAGTGCTTCGCCACGCAGTCCATCGAACTCTCTAGATATTGATATGCGGCCGGATTGTTGCAGGCCAAGCACAGAATGAGTCGGCCGAGATTGATCAAATCTTCTTTTTGGTGGTGTGGCATTAAGGTACGCTGCTGCTGTTGCTGTTGAGCATCGATTGTTATGAGGTCTACGATGGCGGCGCAATTCAGACGCAGACGAGATTTCCCAGCCGAACTAAGCAGCACCTGAAAAATTGCACATGGATCGTTACTTTGGATCGCAAAATCTCGCTTTAGAACACGATGATCATCCTGCAGTCTCTACCTTGCTCGGATCGATGCATCTCATCGCAAGATTCGCGGCGTGGATGGTTCGTAAGGCGGAACTCAGCTGTACGATGTAGGTCCATATCAGACTCTCAGGAAGGAGTCCGTGTCCCTGTCGGAGTGACGCGTCCTGCTGCATCCTTGAAGCTCCGCGGTTCTTCCCGCCATTCATCGAACCGTTGTAGCCGACGGGACCTCCCTGACCTTGGGGACCCTGCATGCTCGGATGGGTGGCAAAGTAGGTTTGTTTCAAAGTTTGAGCTCCCGGGAAAAAGTCGTAAACAAAAACAACCGAGTTGTCACCGAAAGCTTTCGTGGTGAACAGTTCCCTCAACTGAACAAGATTGGAGTGCTGAATCTGTGAATAGAGATGAATTACCCGTTTAGAGGGAGGAATCGATCGTCACCGAGGGAGTGTTCCCAGGAACGTTCCAAGCTTCGCGAGAACTTTCGAACGCAATCTGAGAGTGGGGAAAATGAATGAAAACCTCGTTTTGCGTCCGGAAATTTCAGAGAGCGCCTTCACGGCACAACAGGAACATTTGGAATCATACGAAAGTTTCACAATGTCATCGTCGCGATGCGCATGTGAATGTTGATGTGGCGACCTTCGCGTGAAGCTGAGGCAGCAGAGAGAACTTTGCGAAGCACTGATGGTTGATGAGGCAATCTCAAATTACACTACGGAGTCCGCATCGCTGAAACTACTTGTTCAAACGGTAGGGCCACAGGACCATGGGAACAAACACATCTCAGATCTCAAGCGTCGCGACATCTCATGTTAAAACCCGGTCGACGAGCTCCCAACACGCACTGGGAATTCAAAATTTTCGCGAAGGAGAATGAAGCCGTCTGGGAGTCTGGGGAAACACACCTTTTTCCAATGGTCGATGACTTCGATGATCGCCTTGTTGGACGACAGTCTGAAGTTGTGGACTCTTCGGAGGCAGTACACGAGTCCACTTTTGACGTTATTTGCCTTGTACACCGAGGTCATGAGACCGTAGCACGTACTTTTGTTTATCTGAGTTTCTAATGGGCAGATGTTCGTGTAGTTATCAATTTGCTGCGGCAGATCAGGGTAGAGGTCGGCGTTGCATCTCGAATTCAGTATAGATGCCCTGCGACGATAGAGGTCATTGAGTGTGCATACAGGAGAAAAACGGATTTTCTAGAAATCTCACTCAGATTCTCGTATGAACGTGGAAGACTTCAAAAATCATTGTTTCCGATGCTGAGACTAGAGAAGATCACGTCGACAGGGAGATACTCAGATTCAAGAGGAGTGAGAATCATGATTTTCTCGGTTAATGGCACGACAGAACCTGAGACCGATTGTTGAGGTTCGAAACTTCTGGGCTCAGATTTCTCGGTCTGATATTGGTTATCATCAACAAAAGTTCCGAGAAACAAGTCGTGAGGTAACCTGTTGAGAAGTTCCAAACGAAGATCGTCCGGCATGAAGAACGAAGGTGCGTTCGCCTTCGGCTTCATATGATCGACGTGCGTTGGCGGCCCAGGATACGCATGGAACGTTGGTGGAATTATTTCAGCCTCTGGATGAGCACCGGGTCCAGGTGGGAGCATCTCGTTTGCTGGCGCTCCATTCTCTTCATGGGGTTGATAGAAGTACGTGGTTCCTCCGAGGGACTCCTGAAACATTGGATGAAAACTTGAACCTGAACTCCGATTTTTTTTGCGAGATTTAGGGAACCACTCGCCGATTATTATCATTGGAAGCGGGATAGAAACGTTTTGAGAAAAATGGGAAATCTGGACGCGAACCTGATACATTCCCGTGTAGTCGCCACCGTTAACAGTCAAAGGTGAGGGGTTTCTCATGAAGGAACGGCGAGCTATGACAGGGGAATTTTCAGGACTCTCTCTGTCTCTCAACATGTGAGGCGATTTAACGAAACTCGGAGAACTCATGGTATGCGGCATGGTCTGATTCGAGACATTGTTGAGACTTGAGGAGCTCCCGGGGTTGGACGAGGGGATAAACTCCTGAGCGGTTACATCCTGTATCGAAAGGTTCGACATCGAGTTTGCCAAAGGATCCTTGGGAACGCGTGTAGCCTGTGACGGAGGAATCAAAACATTAACGACGGACTCTCTGTACGCACTGTAGATCGAACCGGTGAATTGACGGGCTTGAGGAGAACTCTGATTGCCGCTCGAGCCTTGACTAACGCTTGGATAACCCATTACACAGTGTGTGAGCAAATTGAGAGGCTGGAAATATAAACCCGGTTACTAGCGGTTCCAAACCGAATTCATCACGGAGACCATCCGCCAGGAAAAAGAGAGCGAAAATCTCGAGACTTTTTTCAGCAGAATCATAGAGGCTCTCTTGTTGCAAAAAATGTATTGGCGCCCCCGAGATGACGTTTTTGGGAGAAACTTCTTAGATTAGGGCGCTCTTCCGTGGTGAAACACCAAATCACGGGAATAGAGTCTAACTCGAAATCCACCGCGTTCACTGGGATTCGTACGGTATCTAGTTTGTTACGTGAGCATACGGTTCCTATGGTAGTGGCGCAAACCAGCCCCTGCCACTGCGATTGCTGTTGCCGCGGCCGCTGGTGCTGCGGGAACTTTCTAACACAATGGCTATTTCAAAAGCTGTTTTTGCCATATGACTTCCAAAGGACTTTGACTGCGATCTATGGCGTTGTATATCAGCTTTTCGTATGTAGGGAAGCGAAGCACTGTCATGGCCAGAAAAGGGGTGCTGTCATATCGCAAACTTACAATGTATGAGCTGAGCTTGGACTCAGCTGGAAGCTCGTAGCCAGCGAAAACCTCATCTCCGAGAAGTGGCCCGGAGTCTGGAAGAATCGGAGCTCTCCTGGTGATTCTGACCACGTGACATCCTATCGGATCGTGTTTTCGGCGACTTACCATTTTGCTTCAGGTGCTGGTCGGGATTACCGTGAATAAATTGACAATCATTGCCGTAGAAACAGGTCCCCCCCGACGCAAAATAGCGGCAAACAGCTTGAGATTTGTTCATCACATCGGCAGATGGGCTTCGCACGACTCCTGGGGTCAGACGGCTCCTGGCTAGAAATCGCGTTCAGAGCATCGGAACGTCAACGTTTGTGTCCCCGAGATTTCCTACTAATGTGAGATGACACTCTGATCTCACAAAACAAAACCCTCTTAGCTGCTCGGGCAGTTGCCACTCGAGTAGCCTCGCAGAATGTCGCTTGACGAAAGGTGCAGCGGAGCAGCAATCCTCATGAAGCACGTTCGCTTAGGAATTCCAGCTCTGTCGGAGCGAATCGAGATCGTCGAGTATGAGAAACGTAACAAAGACACACTCGCGTGTAGCAATGTGCTTTCGTTGGATGGCTCCCGATGGCGGGAGCGTCCTGGTTTCGCTTCACGGCCTCACAAATTGCTGTGCAGCCTATGGACAGATCAGTAGCCGATTCGCAAAAGATTTTGAAACCATTTAGTAGCCACCAGAGTTGCGTGTTCTGAAGCGGGACGAACGCAAACAACGGCGTTCCTGCGAAGAGGAAGGAACGTTCATCTACGGGAATAGCGTTGCCGAGGAACGAAGGAACATCATCGATGTTCTTCTGGAGGAACGGTATCACGGGAGTCACAAAAACGGCGTCGAACAGCGAAAAACGATGAATGTGATGATCGTGAACTTTTCTGATGGAAAATTGGGGAGAGCTTCGAGGCCAAGAACGCTCTCGAGTGGTTCAAGCTCCAGACGAAAACAGTCGCAAACAATGTTGGCTCTCTGGCTATCCGTTCTAAGACCCTAGATTTGTGGGGAGTATTGTGATTGGCCCGCTGTTATGGAGTCAGATAGGAAATCACTGAAGCAGATGAACTGAATTCAAGAAATTCCCAGCAGTTGCGGAGTCCGATATAAACACCAAACGCGAATCTGGCAGAACTCGTTAGGAACAGAATTCAGAACAAGGAAGAATCGAGTGTTCCTTCATTGATCAAGCACCGAACTCAATCAGTGGGCATTGACGCTCTCCATCGGGGCAGATAAAATCGCGGTGTTAGCGAATAAATTGTGGATTTTGAGGATACCATATTCTTTCTTGAAATCTGCACAACACGGCGCCTGAACGCGACGGACGCAGTTCCCGAGAATCCAGTCTCCAATAGCGGAGGACACCCCCCGCGTCAATGGTACTCTCATCAGGAAAACCTAAAGCCTATGAATTATAGGGTTCCCCGCGGGCCGCGCGGAGTCCTTAAGTGCGAAATTCGGCCGGAAGGACGCAACCTCGACATGGCTGCCATGGATCACTCAAAACAAACAAAACTCCCAGTGCACCAATTGGGAGTGGATAGTCGCCCTTGAGACGACTCCGCTATGCCAAAGATCACTATCATCACAGCCATTTTCAGAAAACAAGATGGCCGCCCGGAGCCGCTTTCAGCGCGCATGGATGCATTCAGGCGGCCGAGGGTCTCCGGTGTTGCGCGGCAAATTCAAAAATTATAGGGTGCTAATCCAATTGAAGCGCGTCGTCAGATGTCAGATCTCATGGGGGAACTCTTATTCCTTGCAGACCATTTGAATCTGTGATAGGAGCAGTATCGAGCACTGTATTCAGGCGCTCTCAGACCGAAAACGAGGATTCGAAACATTTTATTCCGCTTTCGAATGATAACTTGATTCAAGGGGTTCTAGAGGAAATTCATCAGGGGGCCCGTGTCTGACACCAAGATCAGGTTCTTCGAGTGCATTAATGGCTCCAGGCGGAGTGGCGCGTGCTCATCTTGACGTGACGGCGGCGGCGGGGTCAGAACCTCGGCGCGGTGTCCGGCGCATGTATTGCGGAAATCGGGTGTCTGAGGTCTTCTGGTACCAGATGTCCTCTGATACCAGAAGGCCTGGGGTACGATATCAGAACTCCTCCTTCTGGTAAAAAATGTTCGCCTTGGAGAGTTGAAACAAAAAGTTTTTAGGATTCGCGGGCATTCATGCCAAGTTCATCAGGAACTACAGCCAGATCGCCGCTCCGCTGAAAGACCTGACAGGGAACACGATCTTACAGTTTGGGGAGAACGAGAGAGCAGACTTCAATGAATTGAAGAAGCATCTTACATCCGCTCCTGTGCTCAGAGAGTATGATCCAGACAAGCAACTGACGTTGATCAGCGATGCGAGTGACTCTGGCTGGGGAGCAGTTTTGGAACAGGAGATTGAGTTTTGCTCGGGAGAATGGACCCCCGACAGAAAGGCGATACTCGACCACGAAGAAAGAGTTGAAGGGAATCCTGAACGGAACCAGGAGATCTCGTGTTTTCTGTCCGGAACTGACTTCATTCTGGTCACCGATCACAAAGCACTTACAAGTGGAATTCAACAGAAAGTGTCTACAAGAACTTTCATCGCCGGCTCCAATAGTAATCGGAAGGCCTTGATCGACGAATGACACACGGGACGACTACTAGGTGCTGGATCTAAGGAAGAGCCATGGCAGAATTTGAGAATAAATGTTGTTCATGTTCTTCATTTTATACAATCTTGTTTCTCGATTTGATTTCTAAACTTTTTTCCTCTTTTTCGCTTCCCGATTCTCTCGTGTTGAAATTCAGATTCGCTGCCCCGCTAGGAAACTACCGTTTTAGGAACGCAACGAGCTCAAGATATTGGAAGAACGTTTGACCAACCTCTAAGCATACAGCGACCGGCACATTAGGAGAAAGGCGGAGCAGACTTGAGTTTTCCACGTTTCATCTTCACGACATCAACTGCACATTTGTCGTGAAATCTGCTGTACTGACCGGGTGTCACGCGTGGAGATTGCTCAGTATCTGAAGGTCATAGATATTTGTATGTAGAAGAGACTACAATCTGCCAGAAACTTGTGTTTTTGGGGACCGAAATGCCACTGTCTTGCCCGACTCCGTCATTTTGTGATCAGATCCGAAAGGCAGAAAAACTGATAGAAGGGATTCGGAAACGACCAGAACGACCGGTTCATCTTCTAGAATGAGTGGCCATAGATTTCGAATTCGATAGATTTCGCTCCAGCTGCCTCGAAAAGGAATGAAAAGTTATCGCGGAAGGCTTACGTGTTCATCTGGTGCCGTTTTCCGGATTGTTTTTGTCAAGAACGAATGAGAGATCTAGCCCCGCTCAACGAACACCTTTATTTCGGGTTCTTTATATTCTTATTATTTATATAAGAAAGATGACATCGGAAAAATTATCAGATGCGATGCCGTGAGAGCCGTGAGTTGAATCTGAGTTGACAATTACGGTGACAACGTCATCCTGGGCACTCCATGTATCGAATGAGGTGCATAAGTGGGGTCATGGACATAGAAGCAGAACAAGAGATTTTTCGGTGTCTGAGCGGATGGTTCCGCGGGCCTAAAGCGCTCCGCGCGCTCGCGTCGGGCAATGGTTTGGCCGACTTCCCCGAAACGGGGCGCACCCTCCGGAAGTCCACCCTGGCGTCGGAGCTCGTTCGACTGCCGGACGAACGGAGCACGCTCTTCGTGAGACATCGCTGCCCACACGGCCTTCAGAGCATCGTAGCAGGCGTCCCAGCCACGTTCCCGCAGCGACTGGTCAACAGCCCGACGGTGGACGACGAAGCACCCAAACCGCGAGTTGAACCAGTTGCGCCGAAAAGCATCGTGGTTCCGGCCCGGACGGTGCGGACGTCGTGGTCGAACCCTCCGATATGTGCGCTGAATCGATCCTCCAAATCGAGCTCTATCGTTCCGTCTGGTGGACCTGCCCGAATCGTTCGGCCTCGCCATCACTCCAAGACACTTTCACAACAACAGTCACCGAAATTTCCACCGAAGTCACCGAGAAGTTTTCACTGAACAGTCACTGCACTTTCATCGAAATCGTCAGAATCAACGGGACAACACAACCGTCTCGGACGAAGATCGAGACGGAAAAGAAAACATCACCTAGAGCGACGTGCACCCTGCCGAACATAGGAAGCGCGCGAAATATCAAGTGATTGTATCCCTCGGATCCCGTTACCGGATTCGTTGTTCCTGAAATGCTAGCGAGCCCTGGCCCCGCGGAGTATCACAAATCAATTCGGTGTAATTAATAATGTGTATATTCTTGCATCTCTTCATGTTCCGGCTGTCTGACAGACCGCTCCACCCTTTTTCAATAAACTTTGCCACAGAGTCGAGGAGCCAGGCGATCGGTCCGCGCTGGCGGGTGGCTAGCCAGCGCCGGACAGAGCAGTTCAATCTCCATCGTCCAAACCGTGCGGACCGACGAGAGTGCGGTCCCCGGTTTTCGATAATTCCCCCTATCTCGCTCCGCCCTCGACTCGGCGTGTGACTCAGTGAAACACCTGACTCTTTTCTACCCCGACTTGGGATTGGTGCGTGATATTTGGTTTTTTCTAATGTAAGAGCCTCACTGAAAAAGCAAGCGGGCAATGCTTTGGCCGAGAACAATTGGAGCAATCTGGATCTATTGTTTCCTCTATTCCGAGATATTTGAGGGGATTTCCGGTAAATATTCTTGAAAATAATCCACAGTGAGAGGCAAGACGAAAGACGGAAGAACACGATTCTACAAGGTTGAGATGGATGTTTTCCAAACGAACAAGTGGATGCAGAGAAGGACCGGAAAAAAAAAACAGATGCCTCAAACGGGCACGAAATAGGTCCGTCACCGTAAATTAGTGGGGAGTCGATCGCGAAGAAGGAAAATCATTCGATCGAGCGGATGAGGAATCATCTAACCGCAATCAGCAGTAGTTTGGATGAAATCAGTGAATCCCCCCACACAAAATGGGCGGTGACAGGATAGTCGGGGGGGACGCGCAGACGCAATAAAATCAAGTACCCGGATCGTACCTTTCGAATGAAAACGGCAAAACTGGCTTTGTGTCTGCGAAATCGCGAAAAAAGTTTGACTTCGAAAGCTCGAGCATCTGTCTAATGAGCGCCAAATGAAAATGCACAAGTTTGCTCTTTTCGGGATTCTCTTCCGTCCAATGATAATAGTAACGGTATGTGACGGTGGCCATTCTGCTCACCATTCATTCCATAAAACGAAGTCCCGCCAAGGCGAGGGCGACCTTTACACACAGGTGAATCGGAGCAAGGATTGAAACACTGTCAGCTGCTTTGATTGTCAGTGTGTGATTTGAGCTTCATTTGTATGTTCGATATTGATTGACTCAAGGGACTGAGATTCCGGTTGTGCAATAAATCCTCGATGGTGCGCGCGCGGTGCTAGAATTTGAATGGAGCGGTTTCCAGGTCGGCGACTAGCGCTTTTGAGGACTCGATGAAACCAAAGAGCAGCTTCTACATTGAACCAGATTTGAGTGAAAACTTATCATTATACAACTGACATACTTCCGAGGACACCGGCCTCAGCAGTTCTCCAATTCCGCTATTAACAGGAACATTCCTTCGCTAGAAGAGCCCCTTCTCTCGAAGGTGACGACTCCGGGGCAAAATTGAGGAGAAGAAGTTCGAGGCTGACTTCCCGTTCGAGTTCTTTCGGACATTCCATCCCGCCTCACGACTCAAAGTTGACGGGAATGATTCTAAAGACTTTGATCTGTTTGGAAAACCGGAAAATGAAATAAAATGAACGACACCGCTGAGGACAGCTTTCGCTTCAGTTGTTCCATAGAGTATCTCTAGTCGAATCGGCGTTTATTTGGACTAAATGCAAAAACCTGCTTCCTTTTGCGAACCTAAATGATGCGTATAGAAAAGCTACAATCATCGAGTTAGAAAAGTGGGTTTCTTCATTGGATCATCACAGTAAGGGTTCTCGAGAGTATCAGAATATATGGTTCGTGTCTTGAGTGCTCGGAGATGTGATGTCGATGGAACCCTCGGTCCCTCCGATTCAAATGTCTTTCAAATCATCGGTGGGGCGGCGGGAAATTCTCGATCAGAAAGTGGGGCGCGGCTGAAAGTAGTTGAGAAACACTGCGTTAGAGTGTGCGCACCAGAACGAGGTCAAGGTACTCATAGAGTGTCTTCCTTGTAGTTTGGTGCGTCACAGGAACTGACAGAGAATGGAGCTCTCAAGTTTACTGGAATCGATTCGGAAACGTCCCGTTGATCAATTAGATTTACATCGATGACTACTACGGAGTGATAGGCATTTGCCTCACCTTCTATGTCGTTTTTCTTTTGAATGGCGTTGCTGGCTCGTCGACATCAAAAATTCTGTGCACTAGGGCACCAATGATCGTCGCTGCGTTGAATAGCAAACCATAACGCCCTGTCCATGTCCAGAATCTTCTCGAGGAGAAGAGTTTGCTAACAACCGACAGTAGAAAGAAGAGACTCTGTGTCGTTAATGTCGAAAAGCTGCAAGAAGGCTCACCATTTCCCGCATCGCTAAAGCTAGCTTCCTGTTCTTCATTTCTGGGTCCTCCTTTTCCTAAGTTTCCCCCTTCTTTGGTAATACACTCAAACCATTTATCAATATGGCATAGATGAGGATGGGCGATTAGATGAGTACAGACTAGAAAGGAGTTTAGAAAGGTGACATCTGAAACTATACAGAACAGTGTTATTGCGAGCTAAAGGCACTACGAACAGTTCACGAGAGCGGGTGACTGTAGGTCTACATTCGAACAAGTCATAGATTCCCGGACTGTTAATGAGAAGACGTGCAAAGCTGAGGTCGAACTCACCAAGCAGCTTAGGGATAGTTTTGACTGAGATATCGTGGGGATTCCTTCCCAAGATTCACCGAACTTCACACTTTCTTCTTCTCTCGATCTCTTCTTTTTGCGATATGATGAGCCACTTTCCTTGACTGGCTCCATTTCCAAACTTTCTAGAAGCTCAGCACAAAACCGGAACTTTCACACGTGCAGCCTGCCTGCGATAAGACGATGACCGAGCTTCGCGAAAGCTGACTTCGCGGGACTTCTACGCGCGCAACAAACCTCGGGACGGGTTTATGCGAGAGCATGGTATCAAATCTAGTAGCGCACCTCTAGCCCTGAGAGGGGACCGTTCTTGTCTCGAGGAAAGAGAAAGTCAGGACTCTTCACCAACGACAAGGTTTGAACGTTTCTTGCCAACCCGCGGTTACCGCAAACCCAATATTTGCGCGATCTTATTCGACGCCCTCATAGAAGATTTCACATGAACATCGATGTCTCGTATATTCAAGGTTTTCTGATTCTTGTTCCGCGGACATGAGACCGGGATCAAGAAGGCGCCAGCAGTTCAGAGGAAGATGATAGTCAGTGTTCCTCGAAACGAACTAAGTTTGTTATGTTTTGCGAAATTCAGGGATCGAAAACGGAATTTTAGATGGAAGTATCTACCTTACTTTCTGGGAGGTATACACCCGAAATTTTCGCGGAAGACATCCTACTTTCTCTTTCCAAGATCTACGAGTTCCTGTGCTCGACGACAAAGATTCAGACTGAGAGGTAGTAGAAACAGAGCGGACGAATGAGAACAGTAATTTATATAAAATCTCATCCTGGAAGTGAAGAATATTCATCGCTCGAAGACTTTGCTAGCTCCTTATGGATAATATATACGTAGAAATATCGAAGGCCTCGTCATTAAGCATGCACGTATTACTATTATCCAATCATGACCGGAAAACGGAGAATGAATCCCCATCCCTTCTGAGGTGTGAACAAGCCCCTGCCTCGTGAGCAGAGCCCTGATTCTGCGAGTCTTTCTCGCGAGAATTTCTGGACAGGATCCGCAGAGCAAACTGCGGAATCCACTGGGAAAGTCCGTTTTTCGGTGTTTCAAGTTGGTTCGTAAATGGTGGGGAATTCGAATTCGCAGTATTTACCTTCCGTTCCTGAGGAACGGCACTTTTCCGTCTCATCACTCCACAAAGCACACCCATTACACTAATATTCAGGAAAGATCCTCATCATCATCGTGATCTTCGAGCTCGGCTGCTATCGAAGTCCACGGGGCTGTGCATCTAAGGTCCATTTCAGATCTTTTCTGCCTTCCGTTCCTGCCGTTCCTTTGGAACGTATAGCTAAGATACCGTTCCTGCCGTTCCAGGAACGGCCGTTCCAACCGTTCCTCCGTTCCTGCGAATCCGATGGACCCTCTGCAACCGCGCACTAGCGCTGTGTATACCGGGTAGCGGCAGCGTGCTCCCGAGTGTCAATCAGTTCTTGTAATTAAGCATCCTATTCTGGAGCGGATTATCGTCCCAGGGTATCCAGACAAACTAGCAATGCCTGTCGATAACGGATGGGATTCTCCCTTCTCGGGGGTTTTAGCTTTCTAAACAGATTCCGCCAACGCTCTGTGTAAAGCCGCCGTGAGAGTCAACCGACGAACCAGAATTCGAATCCCTGGGGTCGAAATCCTCGGATTTTCCAAGGGCTCCGTCTGGAATTGCCAACAACAGGTTATCTCAGGGAAGAAGCCCTCAAAACTCGACGAATCGCTCGCTCGCTCGATGCTGAAAACAGCGAACATAGGGGAAATTTGAATTTCGCGCCGCTTCGTCTCACTCCACCAATTGTGTGTTTGAAATTTGTTGGCGGTGTCCGGTACACGGAGAGCATATTCGAAGCTGCGAAACTTTTAGTACGGGCAGAAAAGGTTCGTTGCGGTTCTATCAACTGCGTTCTGACCTTCCGGAGTGTTCAAATAGGTGTGAAGTCTAACGAATGGCATTTCGGACTCAGGTGTGAGTTGCAACGGGAAAAAATGCAGCGGTCGAATCTACAAGTCATGGTAAGGCCTCGAAGGCTCCCTGAGGGAGCTCAGAGAGGCCCGATCAAACTCGACAAGTACGGTCACGAGATCGAGATGCTCAACAACCTATTCCAATACGATGTAGTTTTCGAAGAAGAGTCTACCCAAGAACAGGTATACGATCGGTTACGGTCCGCGGTAGAGAAACTCGTGGAGGGTGAGTACTGGTGATAATTGTGATGCATGGCTTTCCGGTAAATCAATCTTCCTTCACGCGACACCCTACTTTGACATTCACTTCGCGCGAATTCCATCTTACCGGGTTGGCCAGAGGCTGAATTCTGAGAATTGTTGACATTGACTTCTTACATATTTACCTTCGATCATGGAACAGAACTGATTTATGTGTCACTGGATGTCGGATTCGAAACCTATCGAGTCTTCTGTCCGCAGCCGGTCTCCTTTCCGAGTCTGATGTGACCATTCATAAGTTTCGTTGGCGTTCGAAAGGGTTCCCATGATTTGTATTCCGACTGTGAGAAGATGAACTCTGACGGTGAAATTCTTTTTCGCAGGGTACTGTGTAGGAATATTGGCATACGGCCAGACATCGTCGGGTAAAACTTACACCATCGGAACGAATGGCGTTGAAGAATGCTATATTGCCAACCCCGGGATAATCTCTCGAGCTGCCTCTGACATCTTCCGACTGGCTGTACCCCGTGAAGAAACGACGAAAATCATTGTTAAAGTTACCTTTATGGAGGTGAGTTATCTCTCTGTCGCTCGTCTTCCGGATGGAGTTTGGGTGAGGATACAGTCAAGTATCGCTGATAACTTGTAAACCCTGGCTAACCTACAAGTTGGAGCGAAATGCGGAGACTTTTACCTAACTTGAAGCGTCGGATCAATGTTGATTCGCTCTCTTGGAGCGACTTTTCAAGTTGGCGAGGCTTGACTATTCCTCTGATGGATGAAAAAACATGCTTATAGCGGGAGAACTCCACCCGGAAACATTCTTCCACGCCGAATGACTAGAGCTCATCGCTCATACAACCCAATGGATTTGTATACTAAGGTCTATTTAGCGATCCGAGAGATCTGATAACTCTGAGAATCAAAATCTCTTCCTCAGATTTACAACGAGCAGGCGTTCGATTTACTGCATGTGGATGAGAAGAAGAAGCCAATCATAAAGAAGGTGAGCCTCGGAAGCGGGGCGTGTGATCTTCGTCAGGGTTTTGGGGAAGATAGAATTCGCGATTCGATAACAGCAGAACCGATTGTTCAGAATCCTGAGTTGATTCAGAGAGATTCGTGGAGCTTTACCAGGCAGATTCTCCTTCAGGTGCGGGATATCCCTCGAAAAGACCGACCCAACGAACTTGTGACGGACGTAGAAGGTCTCATTGCAGAAGAAGTGATTTCAACACAGGAAGTAATGGAGGTGCTGCAGAAAGGCTCGAAGAACCGCCGGGTCGCTGCTACTTCGATGAACGCCAACTCCTCGCGGTCGCATGCTGTCTTCACGATCTACGTGGAACATCTGAACGATGAGAGCGAGTCAACATTGGCTTCCACCCCGTACCTTCAGCTTGTGGATTTAGCCGGCAGAGAAGTACCGGAGGGTGACAAAACGACGATGAAAGAAGGAGTGAACATTAACAAATCTCTCTCCGCCCTGGGTCGCGTCATCATTCAGCTGCGCGATCGCTCAGGCCACGTCTCATATCGAGACTCGGTTCTAACTCGGGTGCTGAAACCTCTACTAGACGGAAACTCGATCACAACTTTGATTGCTTGCATTTCTATGGAAGAGCGCAACGAAGCTGAGAGCAAGAAAACCTTGCATTACGCTCAGCAAGCGCGAAAGATTGAAATCTCGGCACAGAAAGCCCAGAAAGCGATTACGCGTGAGGAATTCCTCAAGCTCAAAGAGGAAAACCGTCGCCTCAAGAAGCTCTGCGCGCAACATAATCTGGAGATGGGCGATCTCGAGATGACTATCATGGAGATCAAGGAGAACGAAACGAGAAGCCCCGACGCGGCGGCCAAAACTGAAGAACTGATCCAGCTCATGCTCAAATACGAAGCGACGGCGAAGCGGAGCGATGCTCTTCAAGAGCGCTGCAACCAGCTCGAGCAACTCGTCGAAATGTTTTCGAAAAAGTTCGACGATACCGATTCGAAGCGGCCCCGGTAGGTTCAATTCTATGTCAGCCTGTAGTTGAACGGAAATCCAGATCGAATGGAGGGTGTCATTACGAAATATCTCAAAGCAGTCTTTCGTTTTATAGGTTGACTTTCGATACGACGGAAAATCGGGAGAAAACTTTCATTGTCGAATCGCCAGAAGACGGAGACGGCGAAGAAAACGCTGAAGGAGTTGAGGGAGACATTCAGAACGAACTATCCATCGTATCGGCCCTCACCACGTTGGACAAGGACTATGACGAGCACGCCAATCAACTGAAGTATTTCGTAGAAATGCAGAAGAAAAGCAAAGAACTTCAAGAGAAAGTTCTTGAGCTCGAGAAACAACTTGAATTGTCCGAGAAAGAGAAACAAATCACCACCAAGCAAATGACCAACACAAAAACCACTAGCGCTGAGCTGAAAGAACTCCAAAAGAAACTTGACGTCCAAAGCGAGCAAAATCGACAGCTTCAAGAAAATCTATTAAAACTCCGAAAAGAGCTAAAGTTGTCATCGGTTAACAACGATACTATCGAGAAATACAAACAGAAAGTCGAGAGCATCAACAGGGAACGGGTCAAGCTGCAGAAATTGCTGAAAGAGCAGAACAAAAAGTCACAAGAAGAGATCAGACGCCAGAAGAGGGAGATGATCGCTCTTCAACGTCAACAGCAGAAGCAAGCCGCTGAAAGGTCTAAAACGGACGCCAAGCAGGCAGCGGAGCGAAGATGTCAGCAACGGAAACTCGAGCAAGCGTTAGCTGCGAAGGACAGGCTGGAGATGTTGCTCAAGAAGAAAACCGAGAGCAACAACAATGCCAATAAAGGCAAATTCGATAAGTCCAAGATGAACTCGAGCAACACTTGCAACCGAGTAAAGGAGCTCGTCGACGAAGAGGTCATCATGGCGGCGACGAGGGCCACGACTCAGTTTTACATCGACGACTACACCAAACAAACTCAAGCATTCGAGAGCCGCATCAAGGAGATCGAAGTCCAATTGGCCGAAGGCGGTTTAACGGACGAAGTCAAGGACGAGCTCCAGCTCGAAATGCGGGACCTCGCCGAGAAAAAAGCTAACGCTCAGTCTGTGATCGATAAGAATAATGCTCATAACCGGCCTGGCGGAGAAACGACCAAGTTCCACGAGAAGTTCTCAACCGTTTTCGAAGCTCAACTGGCCATCAAGCAGATGCTCAGCAAGTGTGGAATGCTTGCGTACCAAACAGCCGTTTATCGCGATGAGTTGGCGACACTGAAAGAACGACAGGCTCACGATCAACAATTGTTGGCGGAGTGTGAACATCAGAAACAACTGGTGGAGGAGAAGTACGCGGCATTCCTCCTGGAAGCGGAACATCTGCGGGACGATAACGAGTTCGATAAGCTTTCAAAAGAACTCCAAGAGAAAGAGTCGATGATCAGTACGCTTCAGACGAAGCTATCACAAATGAGTCAGGGGATGATGATACCCAGATCCCCGTTCCCCACTTCTAAACTCCTGAAAAAACGTCCGTTCGGCGATCGCAGCGTCGCCCACAAGAGAATCGATCATTTGAAAATGGAGCAAGTTGATACTTCGTTACTATTCTCGGAGGACGAACATTCGTTTGTGGACAACACCAGCGCCGATCCCGACTACACCACTAAGGCACAGTTGGATAACATGAACAGCGGCAGCAATCTGTCTCGCAAGCGCAACACCTCGAAGCCTTCTCTGGATAACTGCGAGAATGAGCTGCCGCCGAAGATCTTGAAGGTGAATACGCAGTAGTTCATCGTCTGCGGCTTCGAACGCATCCAGAACAATCATGACACTTACGACCTGCCTTCATTTTCCATCCAAATCCTCGAATTCAGATTTGATCTTCGTCCACTCCGGATCAGATACTAAGACCGAAATTTCTTAATTTCAGCGACAAACGTCCGATGCCGGCTGCCGTTGTGGTGGTGGCGAGAAGTCTTGTGTCAAGTGCAAGTGCACAAAAGCCGGTTTTTCGTGTTCAAAGTTTTGTAAATGCCTTGCATCCTGCAGCAACGCCGCCATGGACGTGAGTCTGTTTTCTCATTCTGTTGAATTGTTTCGAGACGATTTTTGAGCCCGACCTCGTTATCAGCACTCCGAGTTGAAGTTCTTTTCTCAAATTTCAGGATGACGACACCGCTCAAAAGATTCCCTCTGTCATTTCGAGCATGGTGCAGTCGGTCGAAGGACAGAAATTATACTGATTTAGCATTTGAGTTTCGGAATCCTTGGAACCTTGGACGTTTTTTTTTCATGATAACACTCCCATCAACCTTCTTACCTGGACGTCGAGCAATCAGCATTTTAGGCGGGGCTGTTCGGTTGCTCGGCATATTGGACAGGAAAAAAATTGTATAATTGAGCTTGTATATACAAAAAAAATATATAAAGGGAAACCACCTTTGGCTGATTTATTTTGACACATCCTTTCGCATATTCATGAGATCGACTTCGAAGCGGAATGATCCGGATTCTACCAAGTGGATTGCAGGAGATGCCTCCTGAAATTTCCCTCCATCATTGGAAGCGCTGGACGCCACGCAGAAGGAAAGTTCGATTGCGAACGACGTTGTTTTGGAGAGCGACATCATCATATCTGAGGTCTCCCGGGCAATTGTGCTCATTTCGTGAATGTCGTCGCACCTTTCGAGGGAGGATTGGTTCCCGGTGCTAGAATTCTGCACAAAGACGAAAAAATATTTCAGTATTGAGCTGCATTGTCAAGTCGAAAATTTCAGAGAGTTTGAAGTCGGCTCTATCCTGCACAACACTTCATATTCTACCTTCATGCCGACTTTCGGACCCTAGTTATGAGCTTCTCGGAGAGTTTCCGACATTTTCAGCTCATTATGTGAACTTTTTTTCCGCCAGAAGCCACTTTTCGGGCGAAGTCGCGTCGGACGGAACACCTGCACTTCTCCATTTGTTTGAATGAAGGAATCAAAATCATGCGAGATTCATTGCGTCCGAACGATCGGTCAGTCGATGTGAGATTTTGGACAGCTTGAGCCTTTTGTAATTCAGCTCATCTTGAGACATGAGTTGAGAATATGTTTCCTGTCCGTCAGTGAGACATCCACCTTGAGTGTTAGGCTTGTCAGTGGGAGCCCCACGATCGATGAGATGGTGGACTGGTTAACTCTTCGAGTGGATTCGCACGACCAACAGAGTTTGCCTCGAGCGGTGGCTCAGTCCGTAAGCTGTAACTTTGATGTCATCTGTCGGCTGTTAAGAGAAAAGTTTCGTTGCTTTCAAACGCGCCACCGGCAATAGAAGCTCTGAAAACATCGTCCTACGTTCCGAGGATTTAGGAACGTTCAATTTTTGGACGGTTGCTTTCCAGCCGAGCTCTTTGGGAGCGGGTCTGAATTCGACAGGTGAGACTCAAGAGTTCCTCAAGCATCTTTGACCAATGAATCCCGAAGTTAGAATTTCTCGTATGTGGCGTACATGTTTCTCCATGGCATAAGCTTCTAGAATCCGAGAGCTTTTTCCCTTAGAATGTGGTTGAACAAAATGTTATCATTGTTGTCGAATCCGTCTTCAGTGGGGAAACCTCTGGATGAGGTTCTTTGCTGTGTTTGCGTTCGAGAAACTTCCACTTTTCTATCCCACCAAGATGAGTAGGCGAGGGCATGTGTTTACTGTGAACGTGCGAGTTCCGTGCACGCTCAGACGTGACCCAGCGTTGTCTGCTGTACCTCGTGCCAATTCTACGATCTGAAAATCGAGCTCACTTGGCATGTCATCGCGTTGGGAATAAGATTTGCTGCAGAATAGATGACGGTGGAGAAAGCTCCGGACGCCAGGTTTGTCGATCAGGACTGAATTCAGAGCCGTAGCCTCAATATTTCGATTCGATGATTGTTCTTCCGCGCAGAAATTTCAAAAACTCGTTTTCATGAAGTGCGAGGCAACCCAGCAACCCTGTCCTAGAATTGATCGTTCAAACATTTGAGAATCCGGAGCAGAGCAAAGCAGACGTCGAGAAATTCCTCAGCCACGTTCGACGACATGTAGTTTCGAAGTTTGAACTGAAACACATCACACCGAAACCATCGCCGAAATACTACGAGGAAACTTCTTATCTGGTTAGTTCATAACGCGGCCACAACGGATAAATATTTCCATCGAGGATTCGACTCCGAGAGAAGTGCGGTTTGATGCCGGCCGGCGGAGAAGCGAACATGAAAATGGCGCAATTTCACCGAATTTCCCTCCACAGCTCGGATACGAGATCCACTTCCGTCAAACTCGGGCTTCGTATTCGTTCTGTCGGTTCCGCTTTCTACAATGGTGGTGCTGCCAAATGCGTCTCTGGGCTTTTCCGACCGACAAGAAGCCGAACTGGGAAAGATCGCATCTTCTCAGAGACACATTTGTCACCATTGGGAACATGATAGGTAAGCAACCCCACTCTCCGAGACATCAAAGACATCCAGAAACTTCATCACCTTTTCTTGCGGTGATTTCAGCGCCCGCCGTATTCGTAGAACATCATATCATGTCGAACGCCTGCACTGTATTCGAGCATTCCCTGCAGTCGATAAACATCTACATCGACAAGCAAGCGTCGGGTTTGATTCGAATGTCTGTTCGCTATAATCAAGTGCGGAAGATGCTCGTCCATATCATCGACAACAACCACGTGAATCTCTTCCTGCATCTCAAAACAGTTCCTTTGCTGTCCTTCGTTGACGCGGGGCAAGTTGCAAACCAGCGTCACTCCGCGAGAACGAGCAATATCGAACTGCAAGATGAGGACATTGTTTCGCATCAGAGATGTCACGATCTCAGCAGGTTGGATAGCGGCTTTCCCAACGCAACACAGTACGGCGTTTGTCTCACGCTGCGGATTTCGGTGAAGTGTTCCACCGAAAATATGATCAATATGCTGTCCAGACTAAGTCGGAAGATCGCTAACCATGGAGAAGTGGCTTACTGCCACGTCTCGAACCGGGCTCCGAGGTGTTTAGGGTGGAGAATCGACGACGGAATCGCAGAACTTCCTCTCAGTCAAATATCGTCATTCGATATTCAATACGGTCTCTACGCACTGTTTTCTTGGAGTGATGAAGTGAGTTCCCGCGATCTTTCATATGGTTGGACTCGCACAGATACTCGCACGCTTACGCTCGTCGAAGCATTCCTGTTTCCGCTAAGCTCCCGTTCTCTCCATCCAGATCGCCGACCAGCTACACGAGAATCATTCGCGCAAAGACGTGTTCTGTCTGGTTGTATCCATGGAGGCGAAATCGCATCGTGCCCTGTACCGAACAATCAAAGACATCTTCAAAGCTCTCGAGAACGGCGCCGTTTTTTCGTTTGAACGAGCTCTGCGCTCGCTGTTCGCCATCCACGATCAGTCCTCGGTCGAGCCCTCGGATGATGAGCACTCTTACATTCCAGGTGACATCAATCGGGCCAATTCAGTCTAGATTGAATGTGGAAGCCGAAACATGCAAATGATGGAATGATGACCGAATCGTTTCCAGGCACGGCGTATATTCGGAGAATTTTCATCACGCCAACACGGAAAATCCTCCGCTTTCCGGAGCTCCATACACAGAATCGGATCCTCAGGAACTTCGAGCCGGACTACGCGATTCGAGTGTGTTTCCGGGACGACAACTTGGAGAAACTGACATTCGCCATTTTTAACATGAAAACCAAGGACGTATTTCTCAAAGAAATCGTCGGACGTCATCTCTCAGAAGGACTCATGGTGAGCAAAGGATGGAGCTCCCATTCGTTGGACTCGGAAAGTTGAAAACAATCCGAGATCGTTATTTTGATGTAGGACACTCTAATTCACAGATCGGATCTCGAAGATATGATTTCGTAGCGGCTTCGTCATCCCAGTTGAGAGATCACGGGGTGTGGGTTTACGCCAGAGACCAATTCGGTTTAGAAGCTGACACGATTCGCGGCTGGATGGGTGATTTCCACGACATAAACAACGTCGCAACGCGAATGGCCCGGATGGGTCAGTGCTTCTCGTCAACTCAAGAAACGGTTGAGATCCTTCCCGAAGAAGAACTGCACTGGCATGACATCACACATTTCGAAAGTGTCCATCCACTGTCTGGAAGGCCGTACTGTTTTTCGGACGGTTGTGGAAAGATATCTCAGGACCTCATGAGACAAGTCTGGAGCACTCTACCTCATTACGTCATGGAGCTCCACCCTTCCGCGCTCCAGATCCGCTACAGGGGCTGCAAAGGGATGATTTCTCTTGACACCACGCTCCCAGGGCGTAAGTTGGTCCTGCGGAGGTCGATGATCAAGTTTCAGTGCACGTCGCCGCGGAAGCTCGAAGTGATCAAGTGGTCGGCGCCCATGAACATGTTCCTCAACAGGTCGCTCATCGCGATTCTCGAACATCACGGAATACGGACGGAGGTGTTTCTGAAACTGCAGTTGGAAATGATTATGCAGGTTGCAGATTCGCTCGTCTGTGAGGCGTCAGCCCTGAGAGTCTTGACAAGTTTCGTCAAGACACCGGTGCCGTTCGCCGGCTTGGCGGAGGTCGGATGGGAACTGGTCAGGGATCCGTTCATCATTCAAATGCTTTACGACCTCCTCAAAAACGCCCTCGTCAATCTCAAAGTGAAAGCCAACGTTGCCATTCCAGTTAACGAAGGCAGGAATATGTTGGGAATCGTCGACGAAACCGGAATACTCGACTACGGCCAGGTTTTCATCCAATTCACCGAGATGCCGTATAGCGATGTGAGTAAGCGAAGTCATCTTCCATTGTCGTCGTTACAGAACAGAGATCGATTCGAATGAGCGAAATCGTGTATTTAAGGTGAACAACGCTCGCGTTCGTGTAGTGGAGGGCGATGTGGTGATCACCAAGTGTCCGTGCATGCATCCAGGAGACGTCCGACGACTACGTGCTGTTGATGTCCACCAGTTACGCCACATAAGGGATTGCGTGGTTTTTCCGTCGCGAGGAAAGGCGCCGCATCCTTTCGAAATGTCCGGCAGCGACCTCGACGGCGACGAGTACGTTTGCATATGGTCGGAGGAGTTGATTTTCGAGCGCAACGTGCCGCCGTATGTTTACGACGACAAACCATTCGGTGTTAACCCGTTCAAGGTAAGGCATCTGAGGCGATATGTCTGCCTCAGTTCTCAGCCTCAGCTCGCTCAGATTCCTGAGAGACGAACATCCCGCATTTCAGCACAATTCGGATGAAACCAACTTCTTCTGTAACTACATCGGAAATGACATCATCGGGATCATTTCGAACGCACATTTGGCCTGGGCGGACCAGGCCGGCATCGCTTCAGAGAAGTGTCTGGCCTTGGTGGGCAAGGCGTCGAAGGCCCTAGACTTCGCGAAAACTGGAGACGCCGCCGATCTCTATCCGAACGAGAAGCCGGAGAAGTTCCCGGATTTCATGGAGAAAGGAGATCACAAGCATTCTTATCAATCTCAAAAAGCCCTCGGGATTTTGTATAGAACTGTCCGTCAGATAATGGCCGTCAACGACACGATGCTCAGCAGAGGAAGTATCTGTCCTCTCGAGGTTCCTGGTTGGCAGATGTTCAGAGAACGCGCGATGATAGCTCTACGAAGGTATAACGAACGACTAGCGCACATCATGGAGCAGCACGGTGTAGTGTCCGAAGGCGAGGTTTTCAGCGGGGTGATCGGCACAGTGAACACATTCGACGCGGTCAGCGCCTCATCGTTCCGAGCGGAAAAAGCGAACATCGCCCTCTTGATCGAAAGACAGAAATGCGTGCTGATGGAGGAAACGAAACAGCAGTTCTTTCGAGAACTGAACGAAGACTGCCTCGTTTTCGGAGCTCAGAGCGACAACGATCGACAGATGATCAAGATTCAGAAGGCATCGGCTTGGTACATGGTCACCTACACGGAAGATGCGAATTACTTCAGCTTCCCGTGGTCGATCGGTCACGTTCTCCTTGAAGCCAAACGATGGATTCGAGATTTCAACTAAAACGACGGCTCTCGTGAGTTTCATTACCTGATAGATAAATAATAGAGAATCGAGACGTCGTCCTGTTTTTCCCGTGATGTCACGAAGCAACGCCGCCGCCGCCGTTGAACGTAATGTTCGCGGACATTTATTGCAGGAGGGAATGCATCACTTCCTGAAAGCAGCTCAAAAAACCGGAATATTTTGATCCGCGTCGTTGACGAGTGCGCTAGCCGAGAAGGGGGATTGAGCTGGAGACTGGATCCGAGACCTCAGGTTCGATTTCACATCAACCAGTGGTTGGGGGAAGTTGTGAAGAACCGTCCCGAAGTCAGCGATTCAATATGCGATTTGTGTTACGCTCAGATTTACGAGGCCTTCGTCCATGAATGTGTTGAGCCGATGCAGCTGTCGACTGTTGGTGAGTGACGCAACGTGACACTCTGAATTATTCGGTTCAAGGTTTGAATTCCAGCGGTGCACCCGGCGGCGAGAGAATCAAACAGTTTCGACACTGACTCAAGAACGAGAATCGGGGTGAAAAAAAAGTATTCTAACAAATGTCCTTCCCCCACTGAGATCGTTTGTTTGAACGTTTTCCAGGCGAGTATTTGGTGAGTATTCTCACGTTTTTGGCAAGTGGTCGATGCCAGTATCCCAAACTATGCGACCGAAAGGCTTGTCGAAGATTCTTAGGAAGCGACTGTCCTCTTCTCACGGTTGAGGCATCGAAAGCCTACGTTCGCTTCGCCATAAACAAAGACGCTTGTTTCTTCGGCTTCCGTTGCAACCAGAGGACTCACCGAGCTTCAACAATCATCGTTGACGGTAAGATTCGACTCTTCCCAATCATGAAGCACTTGTTGCGCATTTCGGACAGATACTGATGTCGAGATTTCGAATCTCTTCACTTTCAGCCCCACCTGAGAAACTGAACATCAGAGAAACGTTCTGGAGGTTTCTGAGAAACGATCGCACGCGGAAATGTCAAGACTACCTCAAGAAGTGGACCGGTGTGCCTTACATCACGGTTCGCTATCAGCGCCACAAAACACGAAGATACGTTCCATCGACGCTGCCCGTGAATATGTCGATACTTCAGATGACGCTTGCGGCGTATCCCAATTCGTCCGCGTACTTTAACATGCCAGGAACGTTTACGATGAGCAACACATACTCGATGAAAGTCCATTATTGTGGAACCGATGTTCAGATATTCGCCATGCAGCAATGTCTCCGCAATGAGAACTTTCAAGCCGCGATCCTTGAAGGGAACTATACGCTGCTCAAGCAATAGCGGAGGCTTGCATGACTGAGGATTATTAGGTAAATCATAAAACAGAGCATTGATGATAGACTTCAAGTCGGAGTTCACGGATTTATCCAAGAGATAGTGTTCAAAAGGTTTCACACTGAAAGAAGATGATCGCAGTGCCGGTGTGACGAGGTTCGTCGTTTTGGGGAAAGCACCCCTCATAGTTACTTTATTCTATTTTCCACATTCTTGACTGGCGTTCCTTGGCTGCTCTAATCTGGAAAGTCAATAGAGTTCGAAATAAATCGCTACCTACCTTGAAGAAGCCTTTGTCCCATCTTTCACAAGGTCGTATGCCTCGGAGGGGAGGGAAATGTCATGGCCTCGACATCCGATCAACAGTCTGCTTACGATTGGGTGCAGCCCAGCCTTGGCGCTACGAGGGTGCATATTTGTTCGATTAGTGGGAGAAATTCATCGGACTTTCAAGAAAAGTGATGAGAACTTTATTTAGAAGAGCTTAGTTTGAACAATTTCAATTATCCAACGATTATTGCTGACAGTTGACGCATTTCGATGATAGTAATCATAATCATGAAATATTTGAAGAGGAGGCTGAACCTCGGCCCGAATCGCAACAGGGATCTCCGGTCGATAGTGGGGAGTCCTTGGTTATTGGAAGAAAGAAACGTCTGCCGCTCCGACTTGTTAGCGCGCTAGTCCTTAGAGAATATCCTCGTGCCTGAGTACGAAACAAGAGTGACAACATTGAATTAGACAAACGAATGTCCCGTTTCACGCGTCGCGAAGCCAGACGAACCAAGCTCGACGTGAACCGTATTGAATAGCTCGAGAAGAAAATGAAAAGTCTCCCGCTTCTTCCTATCGAGAGTTTTTCCTCGCCCATTCTGACGAAAATCACACTTCCTCCACAGCCGAAGCAACCGATGCCGTTCTCCGCGCTCCCCATTCTTCTTTTGAACCACTTCCAATGCGTCACGGCCGCAACAGAATCCGCGAGAGAGCTGATAAACAGCTCTATCTCATAACTGAATTCTTCCCCTGGTCATAGACTGTCGGTGCAGCACAGCTCAGTGGGCTGGAACTCGCCGGCATGAAGAATGACATTGACCGTCAGTCACACGGTCACATATGAACTTATCGACTCGACGCCCAGACACTCGGCTGTTGAAAAAGGAGAGTTGAAGGAACCCAAGAAGACCGGGTTCTTGAGATTGCAGTGAGTTCTGAACCCTTTGGGAGAGTTTTTTATCTGCTGAGTTCGTTTTCTGCTAAGATCCCGTCGGAATTCCGAAAAGAAGAAAGCGAAATAGGGAAGTTTTTATTCATGGACAGTGGAAGTTCATTTTTATTGTAACAGCGAGTGGGCCTCCAGTTCCGACTCTAGTTCCGACCCCTCACAATTGGGAGAATTCAGATAAAATCATTTGAATACGTGACAGGTTGCGCGGGAACAGTTCCAGGAAATCTAGCAAGTTTCAGGACAGAGTTGATTATGTTTTTCACCCAGAGTCACCGAACTTTCTACTTTCGACCCCGGCTCCTGAGCGTGAATCTGAATGTTGAACGTGATGGAGTGAAGTCCGAAATAGTATCTGACGACAGAATGAAGCAAAACCAGCACAACGCGCTTATCACGGAGTGGATCCACTGCCATGGATTGTAAACTGTCCGTGAAAGTTGAGCCACCACGATATGAGCATGAATGATGAGTACGTCGGGGCCCGAGGCAAAAATTAAGAGGATTCCAGAGATGCCCCCGAGGCGACTGGATCCATTAATGCCCGAGGGTCTCGCGAAAATCCTCACCGAGCTAGCCATTCAGTCACTCTGACGGTCAGGCAACCAAACATCTAGCTAAGTCGCCGTCCGCTGGGAAGCCTCCTGGTTCGCTCTCCTCGATGCTACTCTCTCATTAGGCCGCGCTGCTGGAGCGAAAGCCCCCTGAAAAGCTCGGTGAGCTTCAATCACAGTTTGAAGCAGTCGAACGTAGAATACGTCAGTGTGAGATGATTGACAGTCTTGGTTATTGAAGACAGATTGAGAAGACATTCTTTTGGGCGCCAGAGATTCTGGAATAAAGGTTCGACGAAACATAGGACCATGGTTCGAATCCTTCCCAATGAGTCGAAAAACTTCTGCATTTTCTCATTCAAGACCTTTCTGGGGCGAAATGAGAGTTCTTGGTATTCTTCTGGACCGACTAAGTGTCTCTCCATCTTTCTCGAGATTTTGGAAGAATGCTCTCCAAGGACCTTACTGTCATGAAAGTGGGCCGAGATGTGCTCCAAGGTCTCTACTTCTTATGACCACTCGCTTTCCGTGCGCGGTCTGATGATGAGGCACCAGGTTTCTTGAACGATTGTTGGAGGATAAAAGTGGACATCTCGTTAGGAACGATTGATGACCTTGACCCCCAGCGTTGAGTCAGTTGTAGTGGTGAGCAATCTTTTCGTCGACGCCGACGATCTTCATTGAGAGAAGGAAAATTGCATCGGTGGTCCGATACCAGATGGTGATTCCATTGTCAGTCGGAGAGTTTGACAACAGAGCGCCGAATATTTGAGGCGGAGGAAGGCAGGGCGGAGCGAGATGGCAATGCTCTGCTCGTGATTGCGCGCTTCGTTTCGAACAACCACTGGCTGACATCGGGTTGAAGTTTTCCGTCCCAAACAATGCTGATGGAACTTTTTTTAGTTGGTCGCACCCGTGGGCGATCCCTCGTGAACAGCGGGGCGACGATGAAGGCACGTTCCGAGCACGTCCAGTCAACCGTTGCGGATAGAACACGGATGTCATAAGGAACTCCGAGGCGCACCTAAAACACACTCGAGGAGAGATCGAGTATTTACTGTGATTCGAAACGGTCGATTTCTACTTTCTGGAAAAAGCTTGTTTTGTTTGGGAACGAGTCGGGATGGGAATGGTGGAATCCGAATCTACCGCCCCCCCCCCCCCTTTGGACAGCTTGCTAAGTCTCGAACATAGGCATCTTACAGAATCTGGTCCCGTACGATTCATACTTCTCCCTCCCCTGGCTTCCCCTCTTATCCTCGCGACACATTCCCTTCTCGACAATGAAGGGACAAAATCGAATTCTCTCCCTCAGCGTCATTTCCTTCGCTGATGAGACCGTCGTGCAGCTCGTCTGGATAAAAAAAAATCTCTTGGGTGTGATGAGGCTGAATTCAGTTCTCGTCTCGAGACTAATGCGTCCACCTTCACAGTCCTTAATAACTTCGAGGGAACCAAGATGATATGCAAACGTCCACCGTTCCAACACCACCGAGATCGCATTTTTGTCGTTTCTAGCCAGGAGGGCTGCTTCAGGGGATATCTCCAATTCGCAAGTGATCAGGACTGCGCAAAGTTGATACTTCACCGCGATTCCTCCTGTTTACATCCATGATCATCGAATTTATTTGGCCAACACAGCACTCTGTGAATTCTTCATTTGACTCATTCGCGGTCTCTTTGCGGGCGGAGTATTTCAATACTTCGTGGATTTCGAGAGTTACAGGAGCCTCGCCCGTAAATCATTTCCTTATACGCGAGCTTCGGATCAATCAATCAATCAATCAATCAATCAATCAATCAATCAATCAATCAATCAATCAAAGTCGACTCATACTTTGGGTGTGAGAGGTTCTCTCAATCCCGGGGAAAACATCCTGGAAATTCGACGAGGAACGAGGGACTTCGAGATGAAGTTACGATGTTTTGGATCCAGGAATCTGGACTCGAGGCTGTTACTTGCAAAAGAAGATTTATTTTTCATCCACCTTGCACGAGCCCTAACTCGGTCAGCTTGGAACTCTTGTTCTGGACTCTTCGATTTCACGAAGAGCCGTTCAGACTCCGTCGTTGGTTCTCTTGATTGACGAGGCGCAATCCAGACACGAGAAAAACGCGAGTTCCGAATAAAGTCCTCGACCAGGTATCGAAATTGATGGCGCCAATTTGCAATATTGGGGGTAAATTACCGTGCACTTGAGGGAATTCACTCAGGATCGTGTCCAGACTCTTAGAGCCAGAGTCCCCAGCTAGGGATCCACACTCTTTCCGTAACTTTCCCGCGTGAAAGTTTGCGGATCAGCGAACCTGCAGGTGTGTACTTCTAGATCCAGAGCCCTGAGTCTCCCGGGGTTCAGAATTCATTCATTCTTCTGATTCTCGTTCGGAGTCGACGAACGGCGAAACATTTCCTTCCCAAGGTTTGAATCTTTCGATTTCGATGATTTGGGGCGATCAAGTGGACAACCGCGGCAATCGAGAGGTCATTCGATGCAAATGTCCACCATGTTAGTTTGGAGAATAGACATCATAGATTATTCTGAATATTTATGAGCAGGGCCGAGAGTCAGACGGGATGGCGGAAATTCGAACACGGAGCTCATCCAGGGAAACTGAGCTGCCGAATTCAATGAAATCTCGATGCAAACACGACCCAGCGAGTTCGGCATCCAGTCTGAGCTGGAGAATAAATGAAGGAATGATGGAGGAACCGCCCTAGAATGAGCACAACTTCGAGTGAAAAGAGAGAAAAACCCGCGAACAACAGGCACCGATCGAACCATTCGAAGGAACGAACTCCAATAATAGTGTCCGTCGTTTGAGAGATGGTTCTCTTATCTTTTCCGCCCTGCACCTGAAGAGCTGTGCAGCTGCTTGATATGAACTGCAGTGGGATAGAGAAAGACGATTCACTCAGAAAATCGAAGAAGCGGAAAAAGCCTCTGACAGAGCAGATGTTGGAAAAACAGAGATCCAGCGCGCGGCGTCGCGCCATTGTCCTCGAGCACAGCGGAGTAGACTGGAATTTTACCCTGTGCTTTCGAAATCGCATTCGAGGTTGCGCTCCGACACCCGCGAACTGAAATTAAAACTCGAATACAAAGGGTCAAAACCCTCAGCGACACGGTTTAGTTAGCGGAAAAAGTGAACACACCTTGGGCGAAATCGAGAGAGGGCAAGAAGGCCAGGCGTTGACAAAGGCGCACAATCAGCCCGCGATTTTGTCTGCGAGCGCGAGAAAATCCGCGGGAGGAAAAAAAACTCTTTTTGATGGAGGCAGCGAATGCAGACTTCGTCCGGAAAAAATGACACTTGTGGCTCTCGACGGCGGCGGCGGCACCGCGGCGCGCATGGCCCTTCCAGTATCTGGCAGACTTCCGCCACTCTCTGTTGACTGCTATCTCAAGCCTTTTCAGAAGTCGATTGCAAGCGGAGCGCTTCGAACGGGTGACGTCGTCTCGTGCTCAAGCCCTCCGGCTTTTCTGTCGTTTCGTCGGCGACCGGGAGAAGATGTTTGTTGACTTTGGAAAGCATATTCCTGGTTAATGAACGACTTGTATATCAGAAGCGAAAATTTCTAGGATTTATCACAAAGAGTTTTATTCGCCACGAGCTTTCATTTCGGTTCGTCAGTGAACAGACTCGTGGTGAGCGGCAACTCCGGACGGATGCTGCGCCATGTTCGCGACAAATTGACGTCGAGCCGTCGAACACTCTTTCACGTCTCCCTCCCCTGAGGGTGATTTGCCTTGAAATGATGAAACTCGAAGAGCAACATGAAAACGAATTCTACCGAGAATCCAGGGCCCGTTCCTTCAGAGCGAACACTGAAACGCGAACGAAGAAAGACGTTGTTGTTCCTTGACTTCGTATTTTGATTAATTTTTCCTCAATCCCCTAAACGCCAGGACGATAATAACAGCTGAGGCTCGAAATGAAATCGTGAAACACACTCCTGTTCATTTGCGAGAAGCAGTCGTGGAATTCCTGGCCTGGCGAGGAACAAATATCAGCGATTGCCGAAACGTGAGAAAGCAAAAGGAGCGCATCGGAAATCGACAAAGAAATTACTTCGCAAGACACCAACGGCGGCGAGACCCAGCGAGTCATCGATTTTCTCCGACAAAACTCAATGAAAGAAGCAAAAACCGCAAACATAGCTTCTGGAATCGTGTTCTCAGAATAGGCGAGAATCTAGAGTTGATGACATCACACTGCAGTTTGAGGAAGAACGACGCCGCAGGAAACAGCCAGCTTCTCGAAGCGAGATCGAAGTTATGACGCAAATCAGTTCAAGCTATTGGTGGGAAGAAACCCAAACACCTCGAGTCGCTGTTACTCCAGTCGGGGCGGCAATCGGGTCACGTCGAACTAGTGTGAAAACTTGTAGCCTGTATATGACGCTAATTCAATGCACGTAGCTCACAGCTCGTGTCCCTCCCGAATGTAATACATAAAGTGTCACCTCTCGTCCATCGTTTCGAGGATGACGTTCCACAGGCATCAGACGGCACGCGGAAATCCTTCGCAGATGAATCGAAGCCATTCGAATACTTTTCCCCGTGATGGCAGACTCTTGGTTACGGACTCGTGAGTCGCGAGAATGCTCGTGCGATTCGTAGTGGCCCCAAACAACACCGTCCATGAGTGGGTGGAATGCAGGAATGTCACTTGATGCGGAGATCATTTCTCATGTTTAGACCTCCTTCCCCGGGCTTGTGAGTGTGCTCTCTGTTCCTGGATTCCCTCCGAGTCACAAACTCACAAGCTCGGCTTTCTCTGAAGACATGACTGCTATCTTACGAAGAACTCTATGAAGGTTCCGGTTAAAGGCGACGATAACGTGCTTCAGTTAACGCGAGCGGCGTGGAGTGGAGGTTGATCTAGAAAGTCAACGCTTCGATGAACCAGCTTCGCATAAGAATGGGTGAAGGAAAATATCTCTCGAGGCGAAACATTGGATTCGCTCGCGCGTAATGAAAGCTCCATGAGTGTTATTATCGAGAAATATCTGCGAGGTTGACGCTGAAATAGACCTGACTGAGTTCCTCGATGGAGTTCGCGTGTTTTAAGGTCAGATTGAATTATTATCCGCGAGAGAGCTCTGATTGAATCCGGAGCCACTTTTAGCAACAATATCCGATGATGCTTTCAGCTGAATTGATGGATCTTCGGAGGAAATGTTCGATCCCCGGAATGTGATTCAACGACTGAGAAAGTTTCCCCTGAGCGTATCCACGTCGAGTAACGTTCGAATGCGTAGATTCCGCGAGTGAGGTTTTCATTAACGGTCGCTGTGAACAATGCCAAGAAAGTTTCGTAATTGGGGAAGATCCGTGGGATTAGGTCTACTCAGGTGTACTTTCGGTTTTTGCTGTTTTGTTAGCTAAACCCTGAAGCACTGTCTGAGGATAGGCTTTGCGATATCGTTAGTTGTCCGAATCCTCCTCGCACTCTTTACCTTAGCCCGGCATGCGGTGGAACTAAAGGGAGTCCCACTGGCAGGGCGGGACGAGAGAAGAATCAGAAAAGTCAAGAGTCAGAACACCAATGTACGAGATCACATCGTGTGCGGAAGTTCCGAAGAAGATGTTTTCCTCTTTCTCCTTCAATAAATAAAATGTGTCGACAGAGCGATCCCGGTGAGGTGGGAATCTTCGATGAAGTCGTTCCGTTAGCCATGACTCAGCATCGAATTTTCTGTCTGACGAATATGCCAAAGAAATTCGCATATTCGCATCGACGAGGAACCAGGCGCGGAGACGTTCGTCCAGACCTCCTAGCCATCGGAGGAGGGAAATCAGGCCTCAAGGTCGACGGAAGAAGCTGAATTCCAATGTTTGCATCGAGGTGAACTCTGTTCCGGAACTTATCAATGGAACTCGTCCGAGCATTCATCCGAACTTTCTCTGTCAGGTCTGGTTACGCGGAATAGCCATTTTGGCACCACGGGATGAGAGTGTTTACGACATCAGCCCTCCTGTATGCAACTCCTGGAGCATAATATGTTGACCACAGGTCCATCCTCACCGGCGTTTAACATCAGCATGCAGTCAAGTCGCCAATCAAATTCCTCAAATCACAGAACCCTTCTGTAGAGGAGGATCGCAGGATTCAGGATCCTGTGGTACTTGCTATCAAGAACATCATTGAAATGAGGACACATCGGCTCCTCTTCAACGAGCCTCTTTGATGAAATCGGAAGCGCTTTCGCGCCAAAAGTTCGAGTTCACACTAGCTGCTATTTCGACATGAGCCACAGCAACAATTCATCGATTGCGGAGCGCCTGACTGTAGTGCACATAAGTTATCTTCGTAAACTCATCCAAGACGAAGCTAGTTTCAGTGCTTTATCTGACTTCAAACATAGATGGACACGCAAAGGCTTTTCTCTTCAGCCAAAATGTATTGCTCGCTTCTCCGGGATTCATAACCTGTTTCTTTGGCGTGTAGCTTCCGAAGTCAATAGTAGCTGATTCATAATCCGATTCCCATGAATAAAATGGCGTCCACAACAACCGCAGCATCGGTGGCGGATCGGTCTGGGTTTGGGCTGCAATCTCCTGCAATGATAATACCGAAATCGCGTTCCCATGTAGACGACGATCATCTGAGGTTTATCGATCAGTTCCTGACAACTTCCTCAACAGCTCGAACTTCTTCGATCTCTTCGCTCAAACTCTGGCGCCGCGCCGCAGAGTTTCAAATCCGCAAATCTCCACCAATCCTTTTCTTTATTTCAATTTTTTGCTTCATCCCTCGCCCTTCATCTCTCGACGTACTCGTGGCACGGGTGGACGTTCAACATGGTTCAACATTTTGAGCAGCGCAAATTCGTTCATAGTTCAAGAAATCTCCAGTAGCATATCACTGAGGTAATTCTGCTCGAGCCTCCTGGAAGCATGAGGGGAACTCAATTATTATGCGAAACACGCTCAGAGAAACTCCGTCCGATCTTCCCCAAGAGGCTGGCTGTGAGTGCTTCTATGTGAAGGCATCACCAGAGGCACCGTAATCGAGAACTAATTGTTTCTGGCATCGTACTCCCTCGGTGCTCACTGCCGTTGTGGATCTAGGGTCGGGATCGCAATCACTACGACACAAAGAACGCCTTGATGCAATTCTTGAGACATTATCATTGCGAAACACAGCGGAACGATCGGCAAAGCTCCCGGGAGCAACTGAGGATGGTGTCCCACTGAACATCATCGCTATTTTTCTGCCCGAAAATGATTTCAGGAGTTTCTCGAGACGAAATGTTTCATCGTGAGCTCCGCGAATGCCGTTGATCATATCGGCGGTGGGAAAAGCGATATTTCCCGAAACGAATCACACGGGAGCGATGTAGAAATACCGCAGATAACGAACAATTCAGATAGCGAACTTTTTTCATAACGAACCCTTCACAGAACGAACCTGGCAGATAGCGTACCTGGCACACAACGAGCCCTACAGATTACGAACATGGCAGATAACGAACCAATCATTATCCAAAGGGTTATCAGCGAGATTCGTTGTTCAACAGAGTTTCGAGACTTCTCGAGAAAAAAGGATTGTTATCTGCGGGATTTCAGGGTACATACTACAAATACATATCTCATGAAATATATATGTTCCTCACTTCTCTTCAGGCTCATTGAACTCACGGAGATCACGGAGGGCGAAGGAGAAACGTCTTCTGGAGAAGTTCGATGAGAGTGAATGTCGGCCGAGGTCCGGATTTTCCAGACCAGATGAAGGTCGAAAAGTGGAAGGATGTTCCAATATTTGAACCACGGATGCAATTCAAACTTCTCAAAGCTCCAAGCAGCAGAGAGTGGAAGCAAAAGCAACACGCGAACGCCTCCTGTCCGAATGCGCCGGCTGCTTCCTGGTTGGACGGAGTCCGAATTCAACTTTTGAGCTCCTTGGTCGTCTCTTTCCGAAAACGAGGACTTCTCAACGAGTAGAAAAAGGAAAGTTCAAAGACACACCTAGAACAACTCCAAAGCTAGAGACGGAAAAACCGAAGGCGAGCAAAGCGGTCTCTTCCTGTAGCAAACTCTCTTTGAAACGATGGTCCTGAAACAGCGAGTCATAGGATTCGGTTTCAGAGAAAAGGATTCTCGGGAAACTCCAGCGACCAACAAGCGGCGCGATGTTCTCGTCTCATTCGTTGTTACTCGCACGGGTTGAGAAACTTCCGCCCCATTGGCTGCGAGAGGAAAATCCGATCATCTCTAAACTGTGAATGGCTGGATCGATTCATGGATGAGCAGCCAACTCGCAGAAAACGCTGACGAAGAATCACATTCTGGACGGATTTTCGGAAGAAGTTTGTCGACGCTGTTTCCAGAGATGTCATCTACGGAGACAAATGTAAACCCGTCGTGGGGAAGGAGCGAACGTTTTTGTCGGTCATCTCGTCGTTGTGCATAGAGGAAACAATCATCAATGAATGAAGTTTATCTGGGAAATATGTTCTCCCATAGTCCTGCACAAAACCTCACGGTCAACCTCAATGAGGGGATTTGCGCTTGTTTGTCTTGCTCACCGTGCTCGAGCCAATCATGGCAGTAGGAGAACAAAAACGACCAGTCCAACGTTAAGAAGCACGTTACAGCCAACGAATTTTGTAAGTCCTTTCTGAACGTTGTAGCGAATTCGCGTCACAACGAGAGTCCTTCAGCATTGTCTCCTCCGCTCTAAGGCAAGCGGGAAAAAAGTCTCACCGTTCGGAGTTTCTTGTAATTCTGTGCGTTCCAGCCGACTCTAATGAACTGACAAAAAGGAGTCTTTGTGGAAGACTCTCAGCCGCACGGGAATTTCAGAGTGCATCCTTGACAACTGAGGTGAACTTGTGGAGCCGTGCAGTTGGACAACCAAAACCTCAGTAAGTCGTGATGAACGATCCGGTTTACCTTGAAGTTGCGGATACAACGTGCTTGCGAGAGAATAAACTTCATAAATAGGTAATTAGATAACCTTGAAGTCTCGAATTTAAGGAACCTTGTGTATTTCCAAAAATATAATAATAATAATAATAATAATAATAAT